>JASGXE010006619.1:0-32017 GCA_030068105.1 Sinentomon sp. SZTP_YWyxl | reverse complement strand
CCAAAAAAAAGGATGTTTTGGGATTAACCTTTTCCAAAATGTATTGCCCAGCTGCCATTTGCTTACAGAATTTGTCTCAAGATTTGAAAGTTTCCCATAAGGACAGATACAAAACAAGAAGGCTGTAGAGACCGCACCCCATCCAGATGATACGGCCGATTCGAGAAACGATGCTTCATGGCAAGCCGCGGCTTCAGAACCGATGTGCCGGCCGAAGCTTCGGCTTCGTTTGTGTTACCGTTCGCAAAACGGCACTTCGACGAAGCGGCGGCTTGCTTCCGATCTTTTTTTTTTTCGCTGAAATCGAAGCCTGGTCGGCAGCAGGCTTGAGACACGGCTTCGAAGTCACAAGTGGTATTTGTGATCATTGCTGTGTCTCTCGAAGGATCAGTGCAAATGGAAGAGTTGTTTTCGGAAGAGAAGTTTTCGCCCTTCTGGCCAACGTGGAGGAGCAGCCCATTGCTCGTCCTCTATAGGTGAACGACGAAACCCTTAGGTATTTGATGTGGAAAGGAAAAAGGGAGAACGTGCTCGATTCCTCTGCAGAGTTGGAGGTGTGTTGAATAAGTTCCTGCTTTTGCACATACATTCTTGATGTTCAGGCGTTTTAATCCCGCATAGACATTAACGTAAGATCAATTTGCCCGGGTTTGCGCCGTGGGTCTTTTATATCTTTGTGTTATGGTGAACATCCTCCTCCACCTATTCAATTACTCCATTTGTACATTTTTGATGACCACTTCTTATATGACTTTTTCAAATTGCAGCAAACGTAACAACTTGCATCGGATTGATCTAGAATTCACTAGGCAACTTCCAAAATAAATCTGATTTGGAGTGGATAAAAACTCCCGAGAAGACCCACAATTTCTAAGGCAGAAACTTATGCAAACACTCTTCGTGGTTTGACTGTAGGCCAGAGATACGAGGTGCATTAAAAAGCGATCTATCCATCACTGTCGCGTCTTCATTGTCCGCGGTCTGCAGTGACTCCGTATTCGGTTCCCTATTTAATAGAGAACTGAATATGTCGCGCTCTCAGCTGCACTTTTTTTCTTTCGTGTCTCAGCTGCAAAGATGGAAACCCCGCGGTAACTTGCATTCTTTCTGGAAAAGTGCTTTCTGAAAGGTCACATCCGCAGCCGCCTCCTATCTTGCAGAAAAGCTGCGATAGTCTGGTGACGTCATATTCTCTCTTGGCCAATGAAGAATCTTGAAAAAACCGTCTTGGCTTGCATGCGACCGAATCCCCGGTTTCGTGAAGTGGCGGTGAAGCCACGTTTTGTGAATCGAATGGAGCCGCGGCTTCGATCGTCACTTCACGAAGCTCCGGCTTGGCCGTGATGCCCCGGCTTCAGACACCTGATCGAAGCGCCGTTTTGCGAATCGGCCGGAAAGGTGAAAATTGATTTTTGCTAAATTTACAGAACAGGCAAACCGAAATTTTACTTTGTTCTTGTCTTTGAAAGATGGTGACAACTCGCTGCCTCACGGAGCTGGAATTTTCGGCCCTTGGCTTATTCTTGTAGGCCGCTGTGTCGATTTTTGTTTATGCTGTCTGCCTTCGCGGTTCTTAATGTGAAAAAAATATGATCTATATTCTGAAAATGATGAGGGGTGTGGGAACTTTCTTGAAATGGAAAAGGAGGGAAGTGACTAAAACGCTGAACCTGCTTGTCCTGCTGGTAATGGTCAGTGAAGGGTTAGGTTAGTTTAGGTTAGGATAACCTAATCTAACAACAACCTAACTTTTCTGACCTTTACCAGCAGAACAAGCAGGTTCAGCGTTTTCATCACACCCGAAAAGGAGCAAGTACCTACCTAGGTGTCTGCCAAAAAGGAGCGCAAACGAGGCAACATTTTTTTTTCTCAATCACAGTCAGTGCGTCAAAATGCAGCGAATGCTCAGATGTTTTCAAAAGTGGGGGTGCTACCTTGACAGATGCTGGACGCCGATTCAAAATCTCCAATCTGCTGCGGGCTGCGATAAAGAAAACCAATTAAAAATTTCGCAGCGCAGTGTTGCGTCCGTTCGGAGCTCAAGTGATGCGTTCGCGGCTGTTGTGCGGGTGCTCCGGGTTCGATTCCCGGCAAGTGATTATTTTGCAGATTGCATGCTGCAACCGCACCAATTGAACTTTCAAGATCTTGAGGGGCCGTCTTGTATTCTTCATTTTAACACCCGAAAAAATACAAAAACTGTTTTGAACACGGAACAGGAGAATCCCACCACCGAACACCATTGGAATGAAAGCCAAAAATAAAAAATATACCTGTTGCAGAGTGAATCATGCGTGTTCAATACAAAAAAAGAAAGCTCCTCCAATGGTAAAATGGAAAACAAAAATCTTGCAGAAAATGTAAAAAGAAATTCTTCCGATTCGTGAACGAAAAGGACTTTAGAGGCGGTCCGAGGCACCTCTAACTTTTTTGCATTGGTCAGATTGGAGGTGCTGTTAAGTTCCTGCTGAGCCTGAGAAGCTGCTAAACTCCTGCCACCGTCCTGCAAAGGTCCTGCTAATTGAGCAGGTTAATTTGAATAAAGACAATGAAACTTAGCAGGTCGGTAGCAGGACTTTAGCAGCTACTAAGCTTAGCAGGTTGATTTGAATAAGGTCCCAGGTGTTTTGGCCACCTTTTTTGTTTCCAAATGTTCCTTTCCATTTTTTCAAACTTATCGGCATTTCACATGCGCTGACCATGGTGCTGCCGGATGAGTAGGTAGTAGGTTGGTTGACAATGTGCCGGATGAGAAGTAGGTTGGATTTGGTCGGAGGTGAAGCACTTATTTATTTTTTTCCGGTTCCATTTTGGACGAAAAATTGGCAGATCTGTCCGTTTCTGCCTTTTTCCAATTTTCTGAATCCAAGACACCCCCGAATTTCATTGTTTTGAAAATTCTAACTTTTAAACCAATTTTAAACTTTTTTTTGAACAGTGACCATTATTTTTAGCAGAGTTATGTCTGCGTGTAAAGCTGTTGGTTGTTCAAACAATCTAATTTCCAAAATTAACCGGTCAAGCCCGAAAATAGCAAAATTCGGTCATATCGCGATCACCGTAATTTCAAAATGGCAGTGTTTCGCCCAGACGGAATTTTTTCTGAATGCGGATGCGCAAAGTAGGAGCTTTGCATAAATGGCTCCAGAATGTAGAGTTTTCAATAGAAATTGCTAAAAATTTGGTTACTAACCAAAAAAATCATGAAGAATCCAAAAATGCATGCCGAATCATCATATCTCCCCTCGAATTGGCAGAAAATCCACCAACACTGCAGCAGCTGTCAAAATGATGTCTTGGTGTGGAAGTCTCTGAAACACTCAGGCATGCACAATGCTGCCTGACAATCCGGACACCAATACATGGTATCCTTGCGTCTTCCATGGGATGTGCAGACAGTACATCTCCTTTGTGGTTTATCCTTTTTCCCCGTAGGAGGAAGTCGATCTGGGAAATGACGCTCCACCAAACGAAGAGGAAGTGGGGTTTTCGATGGTCTGCCAGTTCGCTTTTGGGTGACTTGCTTGTGTTGAGCCAGCAATCTCTCAACCAATTGCAATCTGAACTCGAGCTGTGTTGACCTGTTCACTTGAGCGCTCGTGTAAATGACGTGAGCATTTACCAGGGCTATGTTGATCAGTCTCCGAAAAAACTTAATGTACCACTTCATTCCTTTTTTGCGTTCAATAAGGAATGCCTCCACTTTTTGGTCACGCAAATCCACCCCGCCCATGAATTGATTGTACTCTATAACCAAGTTAGGCTTCACTTTTTCACGGTCATTTCGAAACACAGAAGAGGTAGAGGTCTTGTGGAATGTGCTTACGAAAGCAACATCCCTGGTGTCTTTCCATTTCATCACCATCACTTTGTTTGAAGACTTGGCAATTATCTGTCCAGTTTCGAGCTTTGCTGCTTTGACTTCAGCCGGAACATTTTTGCGGTTCAACCTGAGTGTGCCTGCGCACTGTGTGTCACGTTCCAGGAGACTCAGTGCCAGGTCAGGGCTGTTGTAAAAATTGTCCATCCAAAGTTTGTGCCCTTTGTGAAGATATGGATGAATCAACTTGTAAACAATCTGTTGGGTCTTTGGAGAGTCCGCAGTTGTGACAGGATTCTCCAGATCTGTTGCCTTCCCTCCGTAGAGTATGAGGTTGTGTGTATAGCCAGTTTTGGCTTCACACAGCTCATATGTTTTCAAGCCGGAACGGGCAGCCTTTGTAGCTATCCATTGAAGAAATGAAAGGCGGCCCTTGTAGAGTGTGAGAGACTCGTCGATGCAGATATGCTCATGTAGAAGGTATGCTGTTTGGAACTTCCCCAGTAGCATATCCATGAGGCCCTGTATCTTGAACAACTTTGGGTTTCCAGTGTAATCAGGAAGGGAGTGGTTGTCCACAAAATGAAGATTTGACAGGATCATTTCAAATCTTTCCCTGGACATGGTGTCCGGGAAAAATGGTGTTTCGATAACTTTGTTCCTGCTGAAATACATTTTCACTGAGGGCTTCACACACACACCCATCAAAATCAGCAGCGCAATGAACACATATGTTTCATCTTCAGTCAGATCTTTCCATGAAGCTAATGCTGCCCGCTTTGACAGCACTCCCAATGTCGCTTTTTTCTGAGAGGCGTACAGATTCGTCTGCACTGTAATCAGTTCGACAACTTCACGGTCAAAAAACAATTTGAAGATTTCAACAGGATCACTTGGATCGTCTAAAGGCTCAGCAATTCCACAGTCTGCACTAAATTGCAAGCGTCTGTTGACATCAATGTCATCCTTCCAGTCCCAGATGACATCCTGCTCGGGCTCTTCATCAACCAAACTGCTGGTCTCACTTCCAAACTCAACTTCAAAACTGCTCGCAACACTTCTTTCATCATCACTGTTTTCTGCACTTCCAGTTTCACAGAGTTCAATTTCCACGTCTTGCAGTTCAAATTCCAACTGTTCATTTATTTGAAATGAACTTCCGGCTGACTCTTCAGACATTTTGGAGCAGAAAAACAACACCACAACCAAAGATTTCCGTCAACAACTCAACACAATTGCGCAACACGTGGCATCAAGAAAATGGCGTCCGCAGAAGTGCCAATATCTCGGGGCGCGTTCAACCGATTTTATTGAAATTTGCGGCATCTGAAAGTTCAATATTTTCCGCAGACGACAGATGCGGTCGGCGGGCGGTTTTCATCCTACGTGATTAAATTAAAATCGCTTGAAAATGGAATACACATGCGGACGTGTATTTACGTCGTTCGTACAATCACATCTTGGCCGCTTTGACGAATATTTACGTCGCTCGTACGCACAGTTTTTTTTAGCGGACGTAAATGTACGGCGCTCGGGCTTGACCGGTTAAAATCTAAAATTAGCAAAAATCATTTTTTCATTCCCCATGGAGCAAGTGAGGTGCCGAAAATGGGTGATAAACTGCAAGAGAAGGGATTTGGATTTGGAGGACGAGAGCTGAATATCATCACAAAATTGTGGCATTATGCTTGGATCATTTTGAAAAAAAAAACAGATACCCAAGAAATGTCCGTAGGTATTGTTTGCAGCCCACGCTCAGAGAATTGCAGATATAACAGTCACGTATGCGGTTCTTGCATTGTCAATTTTTGTACCTACAGTCCCCGAATTTAAAAATTCTTTTTGGCTTCTTTGTTCTTCCGAGTGAAAGAACTATCCGAATGTGGCACAGCCGATACTAAAAATTGACAGAATGACTGAAAAGGACAAGCTGTGCGTTGTGTGCCCTGGCGAACTGACCCTACATGAAACCAGGTTTGATGTCTTGTGTGGATAAACGAAATGCTGGAGAGCAATCTCCGCAAATGTTTCTCAGCATTACAATTTTTCACATTCGTGTTCTGTTATTTAGTGTTTTTGATTGACTTTTTAGGTATTGGAGTCTCTTTAGTTTAGTATTCCTGTCTGACATTTTGATGTCATTTCTATTGTCCTGCTCTTTGAACAATGCTCTTTCAAATCCAAAAAGACAATGTCAAATTCCTTCCAACAGATACAATTTTGCAATAAAAATTCAACGGAGCTTTCCATTCATTTCCATGTTCACATTTTTTCTCAGTTTCAAAATGGCACCGTGGCAGAGATGTCTTCAGCAGAGCCGGACCCGCTCCTTCTCACATAAATGAAAATATACAGTCCATGATTTTTTCTCGGTTTCAAAATGGCACCGTGGCAGAGATGTCTTCAGCAGAGCCGGACCCGCTCCTTCTCACATAAATGAAAATATACAGTCCATGATTTTTTCTCGGTTTCAAAATGGCACCGTGGCAGAGATGTCTTCAGCAGAGCCGGACCCGCTCCTTCTCACATAAATGAAAATATACAGTCCATGATTTTTTCTCGGTTTCAAAATGGCACCGTGGCAGAGTAGGTAGTCTTCAGCAGAGCCGGACCCGCTCCTTCTCACATAAATGAAAATATACAGTCCATGATTTTTTCTCAGTTTCAAAATGGCACCGTGGCAGAGATGTCTTCAGCAGAGCCGGACCCGCTCCTCACATAAATGAAAATATACAGTCCATGATTTTTTCTCGGTTTCAAAATGGCACCGTGGCAGAGTAGTCTTCAGCAGAGCCGGACCCGCTCCTTCTCACATAAATGAAAATATACAGTCCATGATTTTTTCTCGGTTTCAAAATGGCACCGTGGCAGAGTAGTCTTCAGCAGAGCCGGACCCGCTCCTTCTCACATAAATGAAAATATACAGTCCATGATTTTTTCTCGGTTTCAAAAGGCACCGTGCAGAGATGTCTTCAGCAGAGCCGGACCCGCTCCTTCTCACATAAATGAAAATATACAGTCCATGATTTTTTCTCGGTTTCAAAATGGCACCGTGGCAGAGATGTCTTCAGCAGAGCCGGACCCGCTCCTTCTCACATAAATGAAAATATACAGTCCATGATTTTTTCTCGGTTTCAAAATGGCACCGTGGCAGAGATGTCTTCAGCAGAGCCGGACCCGCTCCTTCTCACATAAATGAAAATATACATCCATGATTTTTTCTCAGTTTCAAAATGGCACCGTGGCAGAGATGTCTTCAGCAGAGCCGGACCCGCTCCTTCTCACATAAATGAAAATATACAGTCCATGATTTTTTCTCAGTTTCAAAATGGCACCGTGGCAGAGATGTCTTCAGCAGAGCCGGACCCGCTCCTTCTCACATAAATGAAATATACAGTCCATGATTTTTTTCTCGGTTTCAAAATGGCACCGTGGCAGAGTAGTCTTCAGCAGAGCCGGACCCGCTCCTTCTCACATAAATGAAAATATACGTCCATGATTTTTTCGGTTTCAAAATGGCACCGTGGCAGAGTAGTCTTCAGCAGAGCCGGACCCGCTCCTTCTCACATAAATGAAAATATACAGTCCATGATTTTTTCTCGGTTTCAAAATGGCACCGTGGCAGAGATGTCTTCAGCAGAGCCGGACCCGCTCCTTCTCACATAAATGAAAATATACAGTCCATGATTTTTTCTCGGTTTCAAAATGGCACCGTGGCAGAGTAGTCTTCAGCAGAGCCGGACCCGCTCCTTCTCACATAAATGAAAATATACAGTCCATGATTTTTTCTCGGTTTCAAAATGGCACCGTGGCAGAGTAGTCTTCAGCAGAGCCGGACCCGCTCCTTCTCACATAAATGAAAATATACAGTCCATGATTTTTTCTCGGTTTCAAAATGGCACCGGGCAGAGATGTCTTCACAGAGCCGGACCCGCTCCTTCTCACATAAATGAAAATATACAGTCCATGATTTTTTCTCAGTTTCAAAATGGCTCCGTGGCAGAGATGTCTTCAGCAGAGCCGGACCCGCTCCTTCTCACATAAATGAAAATATACAGTCCATGATTTTTTCTCAGTTTCAAAATGGCACCGTGGCAGAGATGTCTTCAGCAGAGCCGGACCCGCTCCTTCTCACATAAATGAAAATATACAGTCCATGATTTTTTCTCGGTTTCAAAATGGCACCGTGGCAGAGTAGTCTTCAGCAGAGCCGGACCCGCTCCTTCTCACATAAATGAAAGTATACAGTCCATGATTTTTTCTCAGTTTCAAAATGGCACCGTGGCAGAGAAGTCTTCAGCAGAGCAGGACCTGCTCCTTCTCACATAAATTTTGAAAATATACAGTCCGGATGGGGCAGGCTCCACGATGTGTCCCTTCTATTGTGTATTCTTCCATGCTTTAGGTTCTTGCAGGGAACCATGCTTTAATTTGAACGGGCAGATTTTGCTGGTTAATTTTTGCTCTCGCATCTTCATGCTTATTGAGCTATCGTTTGTTTGTTCTCTCCTGTTTTAGAATATGAAGAAAATTTCAAATCACCATCCGCTGTCGATTATTCTGATTTTGATGAACTGGCTGAGGACATGGATCATGATAATGAATCAAACAGTGCTGGAGCTACAGGATCCCAAGAACAGGGTGAGTCATGGAACGAGGTAGAAAAACAGAGCGACAACAAGGATGTGTTAATACTCTTTCAAGACATGTGAAATCTTTCACTTTCTATGCCAACCACCAAACTGTGAAGTCTGTCCCACAGAAGGTAACATGTAAAAGAAAATCAGCATCTGCCTGATGGCCTGTGTTGTGCCGACTGGCAGCACTTACCCCTTATATCCGACTTCCACCCTATGCTGAACCTCTGTCTCTCTCTCTTCAGGTGAACTTAAAAAATAAGCCAATTATCACAATTTGAGGTTGACCAATCAGTTCTTTAACCTATAGGGCCAAACCTAAATAAACTGCCCTCCTGCACCAGTATATCTGTATCAAACAACCCATTTTTAATTAACAAACAAGAAATAAAGAACAATCGTATTATAAATAAAGCGAGTAACCAACATCTGCACAATACAATGTTGTTAATAACCATGATATTCGTACCAATTACGGGAACAATCTTTAGCTTTAAAGAGCTAACTGTAACACTGTCACAATCACCAATATTCTTCTTCTGCTATACACGTTTCTCACCGATGGGACAACCAGTCTAGCACAACCTTTCCTTCCCTGGATGAGCACCCTCCAAAGTCTCTCAAAAATGCTTCTTCTGCAGTTTCCCTGAGTTCACTTTCAGAAGGCAGGGTCAAACTCAAGTGGCCAAATCGGTTCTTTTCTCCTGTTGAGATCACCTGAACGTGAAATACTTGTGCTCTTTACATGAGAGAGATCTCCCAAGTTTACCTCTTTGGCCACAGGTGCACGCTCAAAATCAATCAGCAACTTCCTTCCTCTGCTGATCATGCAACTGGGATGAGCTGGTCCAACCCAACAAGGCTCCTTATAATGTTCCCGTTGAACCACTGGACCTGTCTAATTGACAGGATTCACCAAACAAAGCCATCAACAGCTTTCTTAACGTAGCCCAACACATCCAAATGACTTCCAATACTTTGTTACCCCCCCCACCCACCTAAAGGAATAGAAAGAAGAAAGAAATTAGCACATTCAACACACCTACCGTTACAGTGTGATGGCAAACAATAATCTCGATTGCTTTTAGCATAAAATGTGCGAATTAAAATTCCAATGGTGAATCTACATCGGAAACTGCCTTCACAGACCTAGGTACAATAAGTTGAAGTCTTGTCGCGATGAGACAGTCAGCATGCACTTCTGCCGGTGTCTCTCATTTTAAAATGTTTCTATTTTCAACTTTTCCAATGGTCTAATAATTTTTGTAGCAAGAACAGCAACAAAACAAAAACTGCACATTCTAGTTTCTGTTGATCCCTATGTACCTACAGTCCTTTTTTAATAATTTCCCTGGCATCATGATCACTTCACGTCAACATCACTTCCGCCATCCTACACTCAGACTGTGCAGCTTCGCCTTCCAGCAATTAGGTACCCACATCCTTTACTGACATGCAAAATGGCTCGAAAATTACTAAAGTGACAGATGGGGCTCTGGTTCTGCGACTTAGGTGTCTAGGCCTATGTAACAGAATTGTAATTTGGTGTAGCCTGCAAAAATCACTGCACGATATTGGCCTGGGCCATCAGGAATATCGTAATCGATGCCTATCACCCATATCAATGTAGGTACCTAAAGTGCGTTCATTTTCAGAATGGTCCGCGCCAAAAATTGCAGCAAAACGTAAGTGGGAGAGGGGGCACGACAGTGGTGTCCAAATAGTCAGCTATTCCTTTCCTGAATATCCGAGAATTTTCATCAGAACGCGATTTGAGAACCGGAATTCTTGCTGGATCTGGTGGCTCAGTGGCAGGGCACTGGTCTTGGGATCCGAAGATCGTGGGTTCGAATCTCGGCGTGTCAAAATTTTTTCCCTTTACGTTCGGCGCATGTTTGCTTGGACAAAACTGATCACAGATGGAAAAGCAACCAAAACATGATTTTGAAATTTTCCAAAGATGAATTCGTCTGCCTGTTTTCCAGTTGTCGGCCACAACAGTGGATGTGGCCTCAAGCCATTGCAGGCAGGTCCAATTGAAAGCGAAATTTTCTTTTCGGGACAGCGCTGCACCACATTTTAAAAGCAGGAGCGGAACACAGTCTATTCAACAGACTCTGTTAAACAGACAACCAGATACATCCACGAAAAATCGTGAAAATCAAAGAGAATGGGATTATCAAACGATTGAGAGATGAAAACCGACAGTTTCGAAAATTTGCCCCGCCAAATCTCCGAATTCCGATTCTTGCACAAATTTGCACATCCCTGCCTGTAAAAAGGGCGCGGACCATTCTGAAAATGAACAGACTTTACACAGTGTATCTCAAAAAATAACATTGAAATTCCTTTCAGAAGCTTCTGCCTTGTATTCTGTCTTGTTTTGTTGTGTTGTTCAGGTTTTTCTTGCGCTTTAGTGCTTTATTGGCTTGCCTCTGTGCTCTAGTGACACCTAGGTAGACTTGACCGGTGACCGTGATTGGCCGTCCGCAGTTCATCCTCAGTGAAATAAGGGCCGTTTATGGCAGCACCGGAAACAGCACACCACACTGTTACTCGCTCGGGGTGCAGAGGCCGTTGGTGTGTTTCCCCAGGTTGCTCGAAACCCCAGAAGCGTGCGTTTTGCCGATTAACCCTAGGAACCCCAGGTGAAATGAGGTCCCAAGTAGTCCCATGTGTGGGTCAACGTGACCCACAATTTACCCAGGTGTGGGTCAATCTGACCCACAGATTAAAATGATGTTTCAGGGCATATGAAGAAGACTACTGCCCATGGATGATGTTTAGAAAGAAGAAGAACAACTTAAAAGTATGCCAAATGATACATATTTTTATTAAGAGCAAGATTATTGAGCGCAAGAACATTGCAAAAATAAGAGATGCAGGAAAGTGCTTAAAAGTGGTAAAGCGGAACACATTCTTATTCCAACTCATCAGCATCGTTTTGTTGACAACCATTACAAACTACAATCAAGGTGCTGTGTTGACTACAAATATATTTGTAACATTCATGACATGTGGCTTTTGTTTTCAAGGCATTTTCTGCCTTGAGCACGCTCAACACAAATGGTGCACCTGACCCTTTTGTTCCCGGCTGGAACTTGTTGAGGTTGGACAACATTCTTCTTGGCAACTATTTCATGGTCAAGGACTTTCTCCATTTTGCAACGAAGATCCACAGAAAAACTACAAGGATTACTTGATGCACGAGCCTCCACATGACGCCATCATTCTCTTCATTGGTCAGAAGTAATTCCTCATCGGTGAGCTGTTCTTCGATACCGTGAGGTTGATTTCCTCTTTCATCGTCAGACTCGTCACTTTCAAAGTGATAACAGCTGGCCATTCTGGAATAAAATTTATAAAAAATATGGGAAATTTTGGAGAGCTATGTGACAGAGTTATGTCACAATCAAGAAACAAATCATGCATCTTACGTTCTCACAGGCTCTTTCAACAGTGACGTCCAAAAATCGAAGATTTTGAAAAAATAACAATGCGCAAAAACCCCAGCATCCATTTTTGCAAAAAAAAAAAATTCAAACATAAAAATACGCGGTGAGACCAGAAAGAAAAAAAAAACAATTTTAAAATCTTACCTGTTTTTGATTTGAACTAGAGATCTTCAAAAACTCTTCCAATTATCCAGTATAGAATTTCGGTGTTGCTTTTCAGCCCAGCAAATGTTCAATCATAGAATAAAAATTAGCAAATTCAAGCTGCAAACCTAAAACAAAGCCTGAGTAGAAAAGAAAAGAATAATACATCAGCAAACAATGCATTGAAAATGCATTACCTGGGCGTGGGTCGTTTTGACCTACATATACCTGGGTGTGGGTCAATTTGACCCACAGATACCCAGGCGTGGGTCAATTTGACCATTGGTGATTTGGGCTTAAAAATTGCAAGTGTGGCTTATACCTATTGATAGAGGTTCTGACGGGAGGAGAATTGCTGAAGGGCCAGATCTGTAACTTGACTATTGGAGAAAATAACGAGAAAAAAAACAGTGTGGGTCATTTTGACCCAGCACCTGGGGCTCCTAGGGTTAAAGTGCCCAGACAAATGCACATGGCACTCGTCAGAGAACCACACGTTCGACAATTGGAAAGCAGGATCTTCCTGGTGAAGAGCCAATAACCCTTGACAAAATAACCGCCGCTGGCCGAAATCAGCAACGATTAGGGATTGCATGATCTGAATGCGATACGGAAAGGCTCTAACCTCCGTCAGTCCCTGTGCAGACTGGAATGGAAAAGCTGCATCTCCAGAGACCTCTGCCTCATGCTTTTCTTCGGGTCAACGAGCGCAGCAGTCTGAACGCATTCGATGTTCTTATCGGTCCGTGCGGTGCGCGACCGCCCGGAGTGGCCTTCATTGTGGTTTTGCACAGACCGCGTTTGCCAAAAGAATTCCACCATCTTCGAGTTTGCAGTTTGTGGGAGGCTCTTTGTTGTGGGTGTCTCGAAAAACATCACAGCACATTTTTAAACGGGCAGTCGTTGCGATCTTAGCCGTAACTCCCAAAATAATGTTCCACCAGAAAAACACGCTCAGGAACGGTGAATTGGACCATTGTCACTAGAGCACAGAGGCACGCCAACCTAAGCACTAAAGCACAAGAAAAACCTGCAGAACAATAAGAGAACATAAAATAAAAACAGCAACCAAAAATGTGTGGTGAGAGCCAGGCAAGATAGATTACAAGGCAGAACCTTCTAAAAGTAGTTTCAGTATTCTTTTTTTGGACACCCAAAGAGTGCCTAAAAGTCTTTGGCCATGGGAAAATTGTAAATTGGCTGTTTTTTGTCATGTGTGGTGATCTGAAACTTTCCAGCTCTAACCTTGGATGTCAAGCCTGAAATTTGAAAATTGCTGCATGAAATGCATTTCCTGTGACCAAATACATTCACATTGTTCCTGACAAAAGAATTGACATCCGCGGTTGGAGCTATAAAATTTCACATCACAAAATTAAAAAAACAAAAACATCATAAACTCCTGTTGTGACCGGTAGGCCTGCTATCTACAAAATGTCTAATGTTCTCTTCCAGTCCCATTTTGTTCAGGGGAAGCAGCTTAGATAGTTATGTTATTTTGGTAGGCAGGTAAACTTTTTCTTAATGAAGTCCCTCCATTACATAATTCTTACTTTAATGAAACTGTACAACAGGCAGTCAAGATTGTCCTGATGAGGATTGCAGGACAGATGTTGAACTCATGCCACCACCAGCTCCAACAGAATCAAGACCATCTGCATCTGATGGCAGTTATGGCATCGGTGAGGATATGGTGGATGGCATCGAGCAAAAGAGAAGAAAACTGGAAACACCGCTCGCTGCCATGTTGCCGTCGAAATATGCTGACGTCGATGTAACGGAATTATTTCCTGACTTCAGGCCTGATAAGGCAAGTGAAATAAACTGAAACATTGCGCTTTGTCTGGTGGAATGGAAACTATAACATTCTGAGGGTCGAGTGGGGGGCAGCAGGTTTGTTCGCTCAGAAGCACTTGTTAAAGTTGGAGGAGTTCTTGATTTGAAAGTTGATAAACTGTGAAAACTGTGATTCAGACTGAAAACTTTGGTCCGATTCAAAAGTTGTGACGTCGGCAAGAATCGGCTGTAGTCATTGTTTCTTTCTTTCTTTCTTCTTTTTTTTTTTTTTTTTTTTTTTTGATTGATGGGATGGCACACACGGCAGCCAGTGCAATGTCTTCCCAACAATCAATAAGACAGCAGTGACTCATATCAAGTCTCCGCCAAGTCACGTTTTCAGAATTGTGCATCGAAAAAAAATGGTGAAACCTATGACTCTGACCTTAAAAACTGTGACAAATATTGTGATTCCAGTTGTGTAAACTGTCACTCAGGCGTGGAATCACTGACTCAGGTGTGACAACTGTGGCCTTCACTAGCAAGCGAGTTGATTTTCTGTGGTGCCCAGTACCTACTTACTTGCTACCTACCAAGGTAGCATTATGTCAACTGCTTTTGATTTTTTTCATTTGGTTCATCTGTACATGTGATGGGCCTCACTAAGAAGTGGGTTGCAATATGTTCCATAGACATTGGTACCGCAGTATTCTCGAATTAAATGACCTACCTCCTTTCGTAATTGGCTAAATATACCTATCACCGGAATCCATGATGGGAAAGAGCTTATGCACGAATACACACAACAATTTCTGTTTTCTTCAAGCTGGGCATCAAGCTTGGGTTGCAAAAGGTGCAGTTAGCATGTCAGTAGTGAAGTAAACATGGAGAAGCAGGGACTCAGGCCAGGCAAACACAGCTGGAAAATATTACCCTGCACCAGGCTGCACATCATAATGAAAAACGCTGCAAAAATCAGGGATTTTTGCCGGAAAATTGGTAGCAACTCTGTAGGCTAGTGGTTCCCAAACTGTTTGTGGAAACTGTGTGTGGTTACCAAACTGTTTGTGGTGACTGGTGACTGCCCAGATTTTAAGAGGAAAATTATTCACGACACATGACAAAATGATGTGAAGCTGCAGAAAGGCAAGACAAAGGGTTGGTAGGGCAAAGGAAGAATGAATGAATGAAGGAGGAGGTGCCTCCAGAAGAGGACATTAATATGGGCATCTGTTCAGGCACAGGCAAAACGAATATCAAAATCACACCCACTCTTCTCGAAATCAAGCTCATCCCTGGAGACATGGCTCATTGCATGTTGTCTCTGAGGAAAGCCGGACTCAAGCATGGGTCTTCAAATCTTGTTTCTGCGCATCAACAACAATGCAATCTGCAGCAAACACTTTCAAATCTTCAATTTAGCTTGAAGCTTTTCAGGTGGGAATTTGGGGTTTGCAAACTTTTAGCTACCCAAATATTATCTAGGTTGCCATGCACCTTAGCCACAGTTCGAGACCACCGCTGCAGAAGAGATGTTAGGTACTTAGGTTATCCTGGGAGCGTTCTGTTATGTTATTTTTCCTACGATGGATCCCGTTCCTTTCCTGACCATACAGATAAGTACCTATCGGGTGTTAACAGTTTTGTATGGAAACTGAAATCCCATCCTGTGCAAATTGAAAATGCATTGCAGTGAAGAATAGCAACAATGTGGTGTTGACTTTACGTAGAAAACGGGGAGGACATATGCCTGCAAGCAAAGCTGAGCAACAGGAAACTAAACATGTTATTTGATATCCTTTCATTGGATGTTCTTGAAATTGAAAATTCTCTTGCAGCAATATTGTAATCTCGTATTCTCTTGATCTCTGCCACATTCAGATGACAACCCAAACCAATGCCAACATTCAATAGTGGCAGTGTCATTTCCTTTGCTGATGATGCAATACCTATTCCTTTCCCTGAATCTCCAATAATTTTGCTGAAAAATTCCTGGGCTATTTCTGGGACTAAACAATGTGGGAGGTTGGTCTTGTCCCAAGGGAATTCTTGCTTCTTGCAAACAATCTGTGAAGGCACAGTCATTATTTCTAAATAGTCAATGAATGGAAGTTATCGTCTCATACGAGGGTTTTTGGAAATAGCAAGGACACAAGTGTGGCATGGCTATTGGCTACTGTTGAATCAAAAGAAACCTGGTCACATGGCGGAATGAGCAGAGTAGGTTATGCTTCTCATTCTACGAATAAAAGTTGGCCAAAAGTTAGCCAGAAACCTGATCAACAAAACGATAAACATCACTTTGGATCTTTGATTGTAAAGTGGTATGTGTAATTCCATATTGAAAACTAACAAATCACATCTCCTGTTCATTGTTGATTTGTGCCTGGTTCTTGCCAAGAAAATTAAATTAAAAATTCACTTTCTACTGCATTCTTGTCCGTCAGGTGCTGAGATTTTCACGCATATTTGGCCCTGGTAAGCCGAGCAGCCTGCCAAGGATTTGGAGAGCAGTTAGAAAGAGGATGAGAAAGATGAAGGCAGCGTCGGCTGCATTGGAAGCTGGAGGAGGTGAAGGGACGGAGACTGCTACAGCAGACGGTTGGAACTTCAACTTTGCCGATCCACCATCACCAAGCCAATGTGCATCGGATGATGATGTGAGGAGTGTCATTGTTTTTTCTTATTTTTTATCACAATTTGTCATTATTTTGTTATTTTTGCTTATCAATTTCCTAATTTTAATGCTTGTCATGCTTTTTCCTTTCAATTTTTGCTTGCAGGTTTTTTTTATCAACTGATGATTGTAATTGTCTTGTCAATTTTTGCTTTTAATTTTTTTTAATTAATGCTGGCAATGTTTTTCTCAATTATTATTGCCCATTGCTTGTTTGTTTTTCTTGTCGATTACTGCATTTAATGTTCTTTCAGAAAAGGCTTTTGTTCTGGCCAAAAAGAGCCGGCCTCCAATTGCTCCCATCCAAAGCAGCCTCGAAAAACGCCCGCATTGAGACCAACAAAAATGGCCTTGCAAAACAGGCTCACATTACGCCCAACAAAAGCCAGCCTTGGAAAGGGCTCCTATTGCGAACAATTAAATCTGGTCTTGCAAAGAAGGCTCCCATTGCTGCCCACAATGGGAGCCTTTTTTGCAAGGCCAGATTGAATTGTTGCGGCCAATAAAACCCAGCCTTGCAAAATAGGCCCATATTGCGACTAACTATATCTAGCCTTGAATAAAGGCTCATATTGCGACCAAACACCAACATATTCACGTATTCAACAGAAATATATTCAAATGGCTACCATAATCTACACTTAAACTAAGTTCCGAAATTTCATGTGGGCTTGTAAAATTTCCTTCTGCAAGGTACATGGGTTTTGGACATATTGATTTCATTCTGTTTTTCACACTGGATTGGCAGATATGTTGCAGCATGTTTGTGTTTCAACATTTTAATCCGATGACTTTAGGAGAAGTTCATGAAACCAGTGGAAGAAAAACCCGAAGTCGAAAAGAAAGTCAACGTCGATGTCAACGACAACGGACCGAGAGCGGCAGACTGGAGATTCGGCCCTGCTCAGTTGTGGTACGACATGCTCGACGTTCCGGATACGGGCGACAACTTCAACTATGGATTCCGCTTGATCGAGGATGAGGTTAAAAAGGAGAAAGACGGCGATTCAACATCAACGTCTGCCAACAGCATAAGCTCAGTTTCAACCCCGAAGGATGTTTCTGCAGATGGCGCAGGGGAGGGTGATGCAGTGTCTCCTGCTGGTGTTGGTGGGCAGAAAGAGCCTCGGCCAGCTACTGCCGCAAGGACTCCACAGCAGGGAGGTGACATGTTTCCAGACGAAGCCTACCACATGGTTACACAGCTGAACTGGGAGGACGAAGTGATTTGGAACGGAGAGGACATCAAGCACAAGGCTAGCACATAACATTTTGGACAACCAAAGTCCACTGTCATTAAACCATAGTAACCATAGTTACCCATGCAGCATGCAGGGAAACTTTGTGGGAAAATTTCACTGGTGGAATGGTCAATTGAGAAATCAAATTCTGCCTTCAGAAATTCCTTGTTGTTTCCAGGTGAACTGAAAGTTCTTGTAATTTGTAACTAGCACACCAGATCTGAAAAGTGAAAATGGAAGTTTAAAAAGTTTTGTGATGTTGAGGTTTGACACATCATTTTTGCCTGCTGCAGAAACCAAAAGGTGCTCTTTGATACCAAACTGGCCTCATCCATTGGTCACTCTCGCTCAGCTGAAGTTGACCGACACTTCAGGATAACACGTTCCAGCATTTCGGCATGTTGCTGCTTAATTTGTTACTTAAAAACAAATTTGTTGTTATGCCAAAGTACGAGCATCCATGTGTTGGGGACATTGGTGTTTGAAAAGGATTGTGTTTTTTTATCACTGTCAAACACTTCACACTTTCCTCACTGTTGTCATTTAACACTGCACACTCTCCTTAGTGTTATCATTTTTGTCCTATCTTGCTTTCTCCCGCAGGTTCTCCAGAAGCTGAATTCCAAAACAAATGCAGCCGGATGGGTTCCGAGTGGCTTCAATCGAACTGCTCAATCGTTCAGTCAGCCTGGAAAGGGGATCACACCGTCTCTCATTGGAGTTGGTGGTAGAATTGGCTCACCGATTCCGTCTACCAGCAGTCAGGCTGGGTCATCCTCAGGTCACCATGGAAAGCATTCCAAATCTGGACAGTAAGTTATATGGATCGATACTTCCCAGGGATGACGGCCAATGTCCATGACCATGCCCGACAAAAGAGTCCTCATATTTGCGATCAAGTTTGCAAGATGGTTCGGTTCGGCGAAACATAAGCAAGCTTCTTAGATTTTTTTTAAGAAAAGCCTGACCATTGCATCAGCTCTTGCTCATTCCAGAAAGATTGTCCATTAACAGCACAAATCTATGATTAGCATTGCAAAGACTCTTTTGACTCGCTCGGTATATCATCATCAGGCATCTGTGTTCATCAGGAGTTCTTATTCAGCATTCTCTGTTCTTGAGTGTATGGGGGATGGTCCCCATTGATGGCCGAAGTGGCCCACATTATCAGTGGGGAGCACAGTTCCGTGTATAAAATACACGGTGTATTTTGACGCGATTTCCATTCGAAATTACGTTGGTGCCCGCGATTTCTTCGATGATAATCAACAAAACCTGCCGTCAAAATACACCGTGTATTTTATACACGGAACTGTGCTCCCCACCGTCTATGTGATAGGTAACCGTGCCGAAACTGGTTCCAATTCCATAGACCAGTGTCCATGACATTTTAGTTGTGTGATGAGAGGGAGTTTTCTGCCGCGTCCGGGTAGAGGGGGAAATCTCATTTCTTCCGTTCTACATTTATTCCATGGTATTTTTGTTTTTATGCTACAGCGTCACTGTTGCTTTAGTAATCTCGATGGTTTCATGAATTCTGTAAGTAGACTGGTTTTCCTAAAATCTGGCTCGGCATGTGGCTTCCAAACAAACCCTCAGGTTCTTTGCCCCAGGTTCTCCAGATGTTCTCCCTCAACATGTTCACGATCTTGCGAATCACTTTTTATCCAGAAATACTGATTGGTGGATGAATGTTGCTCAGAATTTGTGAACCACAGCACTGACTCTTTGTTTTGAACACCTGTCTGTTTTCTTGCATGAGATTGTTATTCTCATGCCTGTAAAGCTGTTTAAAGAGAATGTAATTTATCTAGCAAAATCAATTTACCATCAAGCTGTTACGATGTGTGTTAATTTTCCATCCTGTTTGAAAAAGCCAATGTCGTCTATTCTCTGTCCATAAGACTGGTGACTGTACCCAGTAGAGCAGGCAATTACAAGTCCATTGCTGTTCTTCCAACACTTGAATGCTCTTTGAAATGGTGCTCTCCAATTCCCTTCTCTATTTGCAGCCAAGAAAACTGCTAGACTCTTAATCAATTTGGCTCTCTTCCAAAGTAGTCTACGATGGATGCTCTTTAGCTTTTGAATGACATCAAGACAGGCTTGGAGAAAAGAATCTCTGCTTTGCACTATTTTTTTTGGAACATTTGATTCCAAAGATCTTTCCTGATTTCCTGTAGCTGAAGATTCATCGAGCATTTCTTGAGGATTTATCTGGCATTTTTGAGCAACATTTACTTTACTGTGCTGTGTTCGGGTTTTCAGTAAACACGAACTGCATACGGAGGACCTTATTTTTTAACAATGCAGCCAATGATGGGTTCCAGACAAGTTTGTGCTTGTGTTTGCAAATTGTTACCTGACTATAATGGTAACTGAATTACCACATTTGCAAAAATTATAGATCAAATAATATGACCTCAGCAATGGCCAATTCTAGCACTAAAAATCCCATTCATCGCTGAGTCATTGCACATCAGTACTAAGAAGCAACACCACCACGAACACACCCTGCTTCTCGACAGCCGTTCCTCTCTTGTATTATCATCACTTGGGAAAAACATAACGACAAGCAAAGGCATGGGCAATCTTCTCAGTGAATTGTGCTTTTTTTTTCTCTTTTCATTGAGAGAAATCGGAGGATGTTTTGGAGTCTCGTAATGGGAAGCCATTACGTGAATTTCATATTTTGTGCCTATTAAAACAAATTCCTATTTGCAAGGTCCCAGTTCAAGCCAGATGACGGGCACGACAGTGTTCAGTTTTCAATTTTTCCCGTTGAAAACGAAGAGCTGTGCTACGGCAGATGGGAGGACGAGGTCATATGGGATGCACAAGCAATGGATCACCTGCCAGAACCAAAGATCCTGACCCTTGACCCCAACGATGAGAACATCATTCTCGGCATTCCTGAGGACATTGACCCAGCTACATTGAAACCTGGTGAACAGCCGGCAAAGGTCAAAATCCCGCACCCCCATGTCCGCAAGTCAAAGATCTTGCTCGGCAAAGCAGGGGTGATCAATGTGATCGAGGAGGATGCCCCACCCCCACCACCGAAAACACAAGACAAGGACCCGTTCAACATATCAAATGATGAATTCTACATGCCGAAGTCAGTGGACACGTCGATTCGAATCAAAGTTGGCGGCAACGTCATCCAACACTCCATTCCTGCCGTCGAACTCAGAGCTCCATTCATGCCCACCTATCTCAGTGCCGTCAAACTCCGTCAGTTGCACAGGCCCCCGTTGAAGCGTTATTCCCATGGTCTATTGGCTGCTCCAGTGGCGCATCCGGTGCATTCCCTCGCAAAGCACATCAAAAAGAAGGACAAACAGAGAGACATGGAGAGGATGGCATCCGGCGGGGGAGACGTTTTCTTCATGAGGACGGCAGACGACCTGTCTGGGAAGGACGGTCAGCTGATTGTGATCGAATACAGCGAGGAACATCCTCCACTCTTATCACAAGTTAGATGCTTATTTATACATTGTGTCTGTATGTATTTTACAATCTTTTCCAAGGTGATCAATTAGGCTGCCTACTTTAAAGGGGGGGGGGGGGACCTTGGCCAAAGTTGTTTTTGCAAAAAACGTCGATTTGGTTTTTGTACCTATCTTAAAGGCGAAAATCTCTTCTTTCAGAATTTTCAAACCATTTTACTCTATCTCAATTAGTTTGGAACAGCATCGCATTTCCGAAGTCATATTTACCGGAATATAATGCCTAACGCTGAATAGTTTTTTGCAATATTTTTTACCCCATTGGGCAATTGCTTGCCAAATTAGGCAAAAAAATGAGTTTTCTGAGGTTACCGCTGATTCTCCACATTTTTTACATGGGCATGTCAATTTTCAACTTTCTCCTATTTGCTACATTGAAGTTATGACCACCGAAAAACCATTACGAAATTCAAATCAGTCTTTATTTTACCTGAAACTTCAATCGCGTTTTCTCGCATTTGCATTTTTTTGCAATCGAAAAACTTTTTGAAGTGAGATCTCAGGAACTGTGCATGCCAGAAAGATGAAAATTGGTGTACTGATGTAAAAAAAAGTCTGAAAATCCGGCTGATGAAGCCGGAATTTTAATTTTCTTGTTAGAAGAATTTTTATGACCATGTTTATACAAAAAATGACTCGCAAAACGACAAAATTTACCGCGCATCGACTTAAATTGCAGATTATGACTAAACCAGGGCCTAAATTGAAATTCCAGCTTCATCAGCTGGATTTTGACACTTTTTTACATACAACACCAAATTTCACCTTTCCAGCATGCACAGTTTCTGAGATCTCACTTCAAAAAGTTTGGCCTATTTCCGCTACTAATTTACCTGCTGCCAGAAAACTAAGAGAGATACAAGGCTGAAATTTTGCACTGAACATACTCTTATTATGTTTAACAACCTCCCAAAATTTCCTCAAAATTGGATAAGAAACAAAAAAGTTCGTCCGCGAAGGTACCCCCCCCCCCTTAACTGCAGTGCATGTTTGGTGTTTGGACCGAGAAAATTCTGAGCTGCCATATTATCGCAGGTTGTGAACTTGTTTTTCATGTCGGGCACATCTTTAGGGGGCCGTGTTACAGCAGTTGTGCAAATGTTTTTCATGTCGGTCACATCTTTCATGGTGGCAGTCACAGGCCAAATAATCATTGAACAAGGCCTTTGACAGAAAGGGTTGCATTTCTATAATGGCTGGCAGGATACCTACTTTTATTGTGTACTGACTTTATTCAAAAGGAACTGCATGAGGTGCAGGTGGTGAGTCGGGTCCAGCCATAACAGATGTGTGTCGCTCGGCTCCAACAGGTCAGGTTTCTGTAAAGTCACTCCCAATTCGAAGGAAATTGGCCAACACACGCAACGACCCAAAAACATTAAACGGTTCAAAGTCAAACAAATGGTCAAAATGATCATTATTTCAAATGAAAAGTAGAATTTTTGGTTTTCACATAAGCTCTAGTTTCTACATAAACAAAATGCATAATAGTGGGATATCTTATTTTTCTTTTTTCTCTAATCTCGTGTCAGGTTGGCATGTGCTCTCGACTGATAAACTACTACAAGAGAAAGGCCGGCAAAGATCACGGCCCTCAAGAGTTTGAGTTTGGAGAGACATCCTATGCTCACACATCTCCATTTGTCGGAATCATGCATCCTGGTCAGACCATTCAAGCCATCGAGAACAACCTATAGAGCTGCCATCTACAAGCAGAGTTGGCCGGAAACAGATTTTCTCATCATTAGGACCAGGTGAGGCAATAAATCTCTCTCTGTCTGCTTGGGGCAGAGTTCCTATGGGAATTGGGATGGGAACACTTTCTTATGGGCAACCATGAAACGGAGGAAATGTGATGTTAACGCTCACCTCCCAAGGTCGTTTTGCTGTGTGGATTTCCGGGAAGTGGTCAATTGGACCACACCCACTTCAAAGCAGGTAGGCATGACATTGGGCGAATTTTAAGAATCAAAATCATGGCTCAAAATCATGAAACATGTTTTTTGCGACACATTTTCATTGTCCAGATGAGAGCCTTCACTTGTGCAACCAGTTTTAATGCATAAATTAACAATTAACAGTTGGGATTATTTGGTGGATATTTCTTGTCTGGCATCTCTTGCACATAGGCCAAGCAAGAGATGAGTCACCTTACTCTGGGATTGAGACATTTGATTTGTTTTGCATGATATTGTTGCAGTGTTTTTTACTGAAATCGTGGTTTGTGAGGGTCCTCTTTGCACCAAAATTCCTTCCGATTGATGTTTCACAAGTTGTGATTGACGCAGCTGTAATAAAAAGAAAAGAGGTCTGGAAATAAATTATTTCGAGTCAAATCGGGAAATAATATCGAGGCATGGTTTACGTTTTTTACAGCAATCATGCCAATGTTTTTTCCTTAAGGGGGGACCATAGGTAGAAATCCAAATCGCGAACGGTTTGTCCGATTTGGTTCAAATTTGGCACACACTTTTAGATGGTAAAGAGATGTTTTCATGCAAAAATTCAACTACCTAGGTCAAACCGTTTTCAAGTTATGCATGTTTGAAGATAAGGAATGTAGCGCCAGCTATAATTGCTTGCGTATGAAAACCGTGTAAGCTATGAGAGTAGGATTTTGATTTTTTTGCATAGAAACGAAGCTCCAAGATAGTGACAGAGCCATATTTGACATTTTACATCTCTATCCCATATTATTTTCACCTCAAATGTCATTCGCAACTCTTAGCGCCTGTCCAAAATGGTATGGATGGCCATTGAACTGGTTTAGAGGATAAAAATCAAAATTCCGACTCTGTCACTATCTTCCTTGGCATTTTTTATATAAGTCCACCAATTTTGACATTTCTAGCCCATACGGTTGCAAAGATATGCTAATTCAAAGTGAAAAAAGGCAGGCGGAAATCAAAACAGAGAAAAAAGCCTGTAAAGTTTAGGTAGTTCAGTACACAGATAATATGCAATAGAAAGAACAGATCAGGCGCATTGCCCGATCTGTTCCCCATCTTCCAGCCAAGAACAAAGTCAGAAAAGCAAAGTAACTTTAGAGCAAAAAATTTCTTGTCTCATCTAAAACAACCTAGGGAAAGAAAAATGCATTAGTTTCCTTATACGAACCTATTACACATAAATTTTTGTTTTAGATGGTAATCGGGGGTTCTTTTTTTTTTTTTTTTTGGTAATGGGTGGTAGTCTAGTCTAATGAGGGAATGGGTGACCTATTAGGGGAATTGGAGCCTACAGAACCTAAACCAACAGGAGGAATGGGTGTACAAAAAATAGACAGTATGGAAGGTATGTTTTATTCCAGGCGGAATGGATAATTCAACAAAATACGGCTTTGGCGCAAAAGTGTGTCTCTCGCGTATTTTGCATATTGTGATAAAACTAAGCATCTCAGGTGAAATCTGACCACAGAAATGGATTCAGCACACCCTAATTACCTTTAAATGATAAAAAACCAAAATTACCAAAAAATAAGATTTTTACAAAATCCTACCTATGGTCCCCCCTTAATTTGTGTGGCACTGTTGCATTGTAGAATTGTCCATCGACTCATCTAGGTTTATTGGGTTTGCTGGGTGACTCGTGAATCGTGAAAATGAGGCAGTTGTTCAAAAAGGGTCAAAAAAGGCATGTCTTTTGGTGCTGCTCTTGACGTTACTCTCCAAATCATTGGGCTTTCAGTTGGAACTTAGAGTTGTGTTTTCAGTCTTTTGAGAGACAAAATGACACTTTTTTGCCAAATTCTGTAAGTATTTGAGGCAATGATAAATGTTAAATAGGATTGTTTCAAGGCGCAGCCGAGGGTTTCGGCCAGCATGGAAATGTATGTACCTACCTAAATGAGGAATTTTTCACATGAAAACCACGGACACATTGGAAATAAAAGTTTGAAAATCTGCCGACACCGCTGAAATGGCCTCTGAGTTCTTCTGCAAAGAAAGGTGGAAAGTTTAGCATTTGGCTATTTATTTCTTCACTTCAGCAAGTCTCAAAAAAAAAAAAAGTTGGGTATAAAATTAAAAAAAGTCAAAATCATGTATGGCCCAAAAAATTCAGAGACTGTGCTTTGACCTGGCAAACATGGAAAATTTAGGGAAATTTCAAAATGTCTGAGAGAGCAAGGTCGTCGATCATGAAGGTAAGTAGTTTCTGAAGAAATGTCACGACATTATGACCACTGTCAAAAATCTAGGAGAAGTCTGTAAAATTGAATCCTGGAGAATGCTGAAATTGTTCATGGAAAATTCAGGAATTTTTTTTAGAATTTGTGTGCACACCATGAAAATATGGAAAAACAAGTTTTCAAACGGACTGAATCACTCTTCAGAAGCAAATCTCTTCTCCACAAAGAAGAGATTTGATAAAAGAGATTCTTCTTCTTTAACTTATATACCTAAATCTTGAACATATCAGCAGATTCTGGTGCAGATCAAGCAGGCTCAAGTTGGAATCTGTAAGTGAAAATCTGTTTCAGATCAAAATAACAAATCTCAGGATTGTAGACATGAATTCAAAGAAGATAATTATGATTTATGAAACTACAAAGATTTTTCTTTTTGAATGATTTGTCACAAGACCGAGTCCAAAGTTTACATTTTCACGGAATTGCCCTCTATTCGAATTTATCTTTTTTCCCTTCCCTCCACCACAGGTCAAGTTATTTCCTCCGTGAATTGGACTCGGTGTTTGTGGCCGCTCAAGAGTGTCCTCTCTATGAAGTGTTTGGTCCAAACTCCAAACGAGCAAACAACTTTGTTCGTGATTTCCTCCAGGTTTGTCGATTTCTCCGCCTCCCCTGACTGACCCCTTCCTCGTTAAATGTGAACTACTGCTCTGGGGAAATCGGTTGAAGATGGAAAATTGAACACTGTGTTTTCTTTCGATTTATCTTTCTATCTTTCTGCAGCAAGATAAATAATGATTGAATATTTTTGATGATGCCCGTTTCATCATCTGACCATTTCTGAGTCAGTAGGCATGTTAGAAGATTGAAATGAAATGAGAAAAATGGCTGTTTTTGAAACCAATTTCGTGGGTGAACTTGCCCCCCACGTCATCAGACAAACACAGCTCGAATTCACAGACGACATACCCATCTGTTAGTGTGAAGCCAATGCATCTGTTTAAATTGAACTCTGCTGCAGAATGTTGCCTCCATCTGGTGCAGGAGTTGCTAAGGAAATGCGGTTGGAGTTGTTGACGGAGGCTGCCACAATATTGTGCTGCTTCAGGCCTCGTATCACTGTCTAAATGAATAAATTAGGTACAACCATTTAGCACGTCATTTATCATGAAAATTCTTTGCAACCACATACATAATCCATAGCCTACTTGTTTTGAGGGTGGTTTCTAAAATTGCATACTGAAGCACCAAGTACCACTTCAGAGCAAATTGTAACTAAAGATTTCTGTTTTGTGCCAAAACAGGAAAGCCAATAATTTTACATCACAGTCAGCTTGCATGAAAAGAAACTGAGCTCGCATGAAAAAAAAACTGAGCTCACATGAAAACAAAACTGAGCTCATGAAAAAAAAAACTGAGCTCACATGAAAAAAAACTGAGCTCACATGAAAAAAAAAGACTGCGCTCACATGAAAAAAAATGAGCTCACATGAAAAAAAACTGAGCTCACATGAAAAAAACTGAGCTCACATGAAAAAAACTGAGATCACATGAAAAAAAAAACTGAGCTCACATGAAAAAAACTGAGCTCACATGAAAAAAACTGAGTTCACATGAAAAAAAATTAGCTCGCATGAAAAAAAAACTGAGCGCAGAGCTCACATGAAAAAAAACCGAGCTCACATTAAAAAAAAACTGAGCTCACATGAAAAATAAATTAATGCTTTGCGTATTTTTTCCTTTTGTTTTACCAGGCCCAGTCACATTCTGGTTTTGATTTTTCCAGGGGTTTTTCCTCTTGGACACTTCAATGTTTTTTCCTTTTTTCACTCTTGGAGGTTTCAATGGTCCTTCTCACTTCGAGGAATCAACGGCTTTTTCCATCGGAAGATTCAATGGCTTTTTCTCTTGGAAAATTCAATGGCTCTGTTCTCTTGGAAGATTTGTTGTTTTAGTTTTGTTCTCTTGGAAAATTCAGTGGCTTTCTTCTCTTGGGAAATGCAATGTCTTTGTTTTCTTGGAAGATTCAATGCTTTGTTCACTTAGAAAATTCAATGGTTTTGTTCTCGTGGAAGATTCAATGGCTTTTTTTTTCTCGTGAAAGATTGGAAAGCAAAGTGCTCTTGGTCCTTTCTTCTTGCATCATTCACGATTCTTCTGTTTTATGTTTTTTAGATTTGAGATTGAAAACCGGTTTTGAACATTTTCAGGAACTTCTTTCTCATTTTCTTCTCTCTCAGGTTTTTATTTACAGGCTATTTTGGAAGAACAAGGATGTTCCAAAGAAGATTAAAATGGACGACATAAGAAAAGCGTTTCCATCTCATTCCGAGAGCAGTGTCCGGAAGAGGCTGAAGCTCTGCGGAGACTTCAAGAGGACTGGTTGGTTTGGTCTTCAAGGCTCTAGAAGGATGCTGTTAGGGTTTTACTGTTTGCCTGCGGATTTGTGGAAATCATACCCTTTAAATTTTGATATCATTAATTTGTCATGGACAAACAATATACCGAGCGAACCGAGCTAAACACTGGGCACAGCCGCAGGTTCTGAATGGCCAGCGGTGCTCAAATTTTATCTTTCGGCTGAGCAAGGTCAATGACAATTCCGAGT
This sequence comes from Sinentomon sp. SZTP_YWyxl, assembly GCA_030068105.1. Lineage (NCBI taxonomy): Eukaryota > Metazoa > Arthropoda > Protura > Sinentomata > Sinentomidae > Sinentomon > Sinentomon sp. SZTP_YWyxl. The sequence continues at coordinate 4,021 of JASGXE010006619.1, read as the reverse complement.
GGACGTGAGAACGGGTCCGCTGTTCGATGACTGCAGTGGTTTTGTTGGGTGTCCCAAAAATCGTTTGCCGTGTTTTGAGATGGTGCGCTGTTCCAACGAGGAGCGTATGGAAATGGTTTTGCTTATGGCAGACAATCACAGACGTGCGTCATCCAAGGGCAATGGCAGCAACGCCATCACGATTGCATAGTCGCCGACATCGAACAGTTTGAACATCTTCTGGATTAGTGCCACCACACACCTTCAGTACACCTTGTAGGTAAGCTTTTCCATCGGTCAAATTTGTAGCAGTGAGGCGGCTCGAGTCAATGCCGTGAAAAAAGAAGCGGCAATGCGTCCAGTGTTTAGCTTGGTTCGCTCGGTATGGCTTCAGAATAAAAATAAAAATTTAAAAACGTTTCAGGAACCATTTTCAGTGAATTTTGATTTGCAGAGAATTGATTGTTGGCCTTGCACTTCTGTTACAGTTACAGAGAAGTCTGTGCAAGGCACAACAATCAATTATCTGGAACAATGCCTTCTGAAACCTTCAAACTAATCAATGAATTTTGATTTGCCAACCAAAGCAGTTCATGTTGATTGTATTGCCAATTCCCAATGGGTTTCTCCAAAGCAAATGTTCTACCATGTCCTCTTTCAATGTCGGTGGTTGTCATTCACTCTGGGGTGAAAACCAAGAGGGAACACTGGCTGGGCCACATGCAGAAATCTATTTGTTTGGAGACACTTGTGTTGGTAATTTATTTTGTTGTTCTTTTACCCCCGACTTGTACAGGCATCGATTCCAATTGGTGGGTTCTGAAACCTTCATTCCGCCTTCCAACGGAGGAGGAACTCAGAGCTTTGGTATCACCGGAACAGTGCTGCGCCTACTACAGTATGGTGGCTGCTGAACAGAGACTCAAGGTAAGCAGAAGAAACGGCTACACTCTTCTCTTTTCCATTCCACATGGATTTAAGCGACTGGTCTGTAGCAAGCGACTGTAGAAATCGACAAACACTTCGATAGGATAGATAACAGTGATCTCAAGTTGAAAAACCTCTTCCAAGTTTTTGCCATACCTCCTTCCTTCTATAGTTCTCAGTAAAAATTTGTTTAAAGGATATTCGGCTGGCGAAGTCAGAGGAGGTGAGGTTGGAAGGATTTTCGGCTGGTCTGGTTAGAGGAGGTGAGGTCAGGTTTTTTAGCTGGTCCAGTTAGAGGAGTAGAGTAGGATTTTCACTATGGTCAGAGGTGAGGTCAGGATTTTCAGCTGGTGTGATAAGAGGAGGCCAGGTTACGATTTTCGGCTGGCATGGTTGGAGGTGAGGTTAGGATTTTCAGCTGGTGAGGTTAGAGAAGATTTGGTTATAACTTATTTCAGCTGCAAGGTTCAGAGGAGGTAAGGATAAAGAGAAGGATCTTTAGTTTCTGAGGTTGGAGGGATTTTCAGCTGCTGAGGTCAGAGGTGCAAAGGTCAGAAGGGTTTACAGTTAATTGACAGGTTAGAAGTATTAAGAACTGGTCATTGGAATATGGAGAACATGAATTTTAAGGTCCTTACTGGAAAACTCTGTCTATTCTCTGAAATTTCATGAACTGGTCAAAACTTGGAAAATATCGTCTTTTGGAAATTTGGCTTCTGGAATGCCGGCATCGTACCCAAAAAGAATCTTAAATTTTCAAAATATCTCAAGCTTCTGGGGGCTCTCCCCCACAGACCCTACGCCAAGGGCTCTCTGATCCTTGGAACCCAGCGCGGGCGAGCTCCAGCATGGGACGGTGCCAAGATCCACTGATTAATTGCGAAACCATTCTGGAAAACCTGGAAATCTGGTAAAATTTTTCACATCAGAATTGTAGACACCCCGACGGAGTCATCCCAACCCAATGAGAAAAGTGAGAAAGTGTGCATGTGTCCAGCGTGTAGGTTCCCCGAACTCATGGCCTGTGCCATGGGGGTAGCGGAAGCCAATGGCCATCCCTACGCCACTGATACCTGGCTGGAAGTGAAGGCTTGGAGCAAGATAGTATTTCTTGTGCGATTTCTTTGAACAACATTGCATTGGAATCATACACGTTACAAAAGCAATGCGAAAGGTGCTATGCATATTTGAAGAGGGTACCTAATGAGTAAAGAGCCACCAGTGTATCATACGGAATGATGTCCCAGTGGGTACCACGACAAAGGGACAAGGATACTTATGTGAAGAGGATGCAAGGAAAAAACAAGAGCCTACCTACGGCAATCCTGGAAATTATGATTTGAAAACTCGTTGAACTTTTCCCATGAAATTGGTGGAACCTTCCTAAAATAAGTTTCCCTTCATAAAATAAGGTGATTTCCCGCAACCATGTTGCAGGGCTTCTTTTGACCTTAGATCTTGCTTGCTGTTTTGACACAATCACTTTGACAAACAGGAGATTTTCAGGCGCTGTAGTTTCCATCTCCCGTTTGGACCCTTTGCACTGCACTGCCTGCTTCTGCTGAATCTGCTGCTTACTGTGATCTTTGGAACCAACAACAACAATCACTGTCATGACGTACCTACCGTCGAGAAGCGAGTGGCATATGCACCTGCTTTGCGTATCCATGCAGTGAATCCTGATCCTCCCATGTTGGATCGCAACATGTGCGATGTAGAGCATTTCCATAGCATAGCAGCAATTGAATGGCAATTGTCGCAAGCTTTAATGTTTTGTGCATAGGGCAACTCCTCGTGCGGTGTTGCTTAATGTTTTCTACAAGTGCACTCTCCCCAAGTGCAACAGCTGATGTGATAGATAAGACCAGGGTTATGATTTCTGTTTGAACACATTGAGTGATACAAATTCTTAGATGTGCAATTTTTTGTCCCCTAACTGTGATTTCTTTCGAAATGTGTAAATTCCATCTGTCTGCCTGCACCCAAGCGAAGTGTTTAAAACCGAGCATCAAAACAATATCGTGCAAAATGGGGCACCAAAAAGTGGCTCTTCGTCAGCTTCTGGGGGGCTCCGTCCCCAGCCTGGTGCGCTGCGCTTGTTACCTGCTGAGGGTCCACCTCAGACCCCCTGCTTCCTGGTACCTTGGACGCTTGGCCACCATACGTACACATATGCTCTCTGTGCACCTGCAAAATTGCTGAAACTGTGTCGTGAAATAGGCCAAAAACTGGTGGAAAAATCGTCTCAGGTGCTCTCTCACTGTGAACCACTTCCTTACACCATCGATATTTTGTTCCATTCTGGGCTGGTATTTTCTTTCCGTGAACAAGTGTTGTATTTTGAAACACCATGTGCAACTTCGGAATTGTTGAATCCACCGACAGATAGGTAGCTGCATCCTGGGGTCACTGACCTCCCAATGAATACGAGGGTCATCCAAAAAGTTCCTGCAACACCTGCTTAATTTTTACCTGCGAAGCCAGAGTTTGCTTTCTTTGTTGTTTTCATGTAACCCCATTCTTGTTCTTTCCATTTGTGTGTTTTTGTAAGGTATTCTCTGCTTTTGTGCCAGAAAATTGCAAATTGACTGACCTTGGATTGATGTCATGGCCAGAGTTTTACAACAGTTCAACAGTTGAGCAAAGTCGACACATTAAGATTGAATCTGCCTGAGGGAAAACAGCTCGGAAAGTGCATGTAGCCTTTGTGGAGGCATGTAGTGAGAGTGCCCTCTCTTATCGTGTGTGGCAGAATGGATTAAACGCATGGGAGAAGGAAGATGGAGCATTGATAATGATCCCTGCGGAGGCTGCGAGGAATTTGGACACAAACAAACAGAGTGAAACAAAACACGACCTGTGCACAGCTTTTTATAGATCATTTAACAACGTATGCAGTTCCTAAAGCCAGACAATAACGCAGGACTTCAAGCAACCATTCTTCAGGGGTGTGCTGATCCCTGCAATCCGTGAGAGCTGTTCAGAGTCAACCGATTTTCTGTTTGCCAAACTCATCATTCTCCATGCCAATGCATGTCATCACAAGTTAACCTCGGTAATTCGTCTTCTGACATAGCGGGAGTGGAAACTTTTGCAGCACCCAGCCAAAACGAAC
>JASGXE010006618.1:0-20690 GCA_030068105.1 Sinentomon sp. SZTP_YWyxl | reverse complement strand
GTCAATCCATCCAATTCCGTGATATTCAGTTGGCTGCATCTGCAATTTCCCGATCAGAGTTTATCCGTTCTGGTCAATCCGTCCAAGTCCCTTATTTGTTGGCTGCATTTACCTCTGACAAGGGAATTTTGCAGAAATTGCTCATTTTAGACCATTTTTCAGCAATTGTGCTGATTTTTGCAAAATTTAGAAAGAACAAAAATTTATGCAGCTTAAAAAGACCTTTCCAAAAATACCAAATACTCAATATCGCAAAAAATGACTTGGCCGGCTCTGCATCTGACTTGCCCAATTATTCGACACCACACAGCACGCCTTCCATCTAAACCATCTCCGTAAGGGCGACGATGACAGCGACGAGATCATGACTGTTGACTCGCATGAGCTCACTTTCAAACTGAGACTCGATATGATTCGTCTGTTCTTTTATACTACTCGTAAATCACTTGACTTGTCCTTTTCCAGCACAACCTCTGCTGATCAGCAGGCAACGAGTGATGATTCGACATCACCAGCACACCCTTTATCTTAACCATCTTCCTAAGGGTGACTGCTCTTTCCACCTGATATCCCAGGATGAAAATGATGTGTTTACATGGTTGATGCTGCAAGCACGTTCTGCTCGTAAACTTCTACCTCAAAAAAATTTCTTCCAATTTCGCCAGCCTTTAGAATCAATAAAATTTCAGGTGCATTCTCAGTTTAGCAGGTTCTCACGTTCGTTGCTGCTGCTGAAATCGCCGCCGTTTTTTCTTCCTTCACATCTTCCGCAAATCGCCTGTCTGCCTGCCTGCCTGCCTGCCTGCCTGCCTGCCTGCCTGCCTGCCTGCCTGCCTGCCTGCCTGCCTGCCTGCCTGCCTGCCTGCCTGCCTGCCTGCCTGCCTGCCTGCCTGCCTGCCTGCCTGCCTGCCTGCCTGCCTGCCTGCCTGCCTGCCTGCCTGCCTGCCTGCCTGCCTGCCTGCCTGCCTGCCTGCCTGCCTGCCTGCCGCCTGCCTGCCTGCTGCCTGCCTGCCTGCCTGCCTTTGCCTGCCTGCCTGCCTGCCTGCCTGCCTGCCTGCCTGCCTGCCTGCCTGCCTGCCTGCCTGCCTGCCTGCCTGCCTGCCTGCCTGCCTGCGCCTGCCTGCCTGCGCCTGCCTGCCTGCCTGCCTGCCTGCGCCTGCCTGCCTGCGCCTGCCTGGCTGTATAAACTCAGGGCGCGGCACCTGTGCTGTTTCTTGCTCATTCACTTTCTTTACTCTTCCATTCTTCTCGCAGCACCTTTTCAATTTCTTGCGATTTTGACACTGGACCTTTTCAGTTGCGCCTTCGACGCTACGCCTTTTCATTTGCGCCTTCACTCTCTTTACTTCGAATTTGACAGCAGGTGTTCATGGGCTCCTTCAAGTTCATTTATATCCTACTCACCTAAAACAACAAAAATGCTTATTTGGCATGACACAAGCGACGATAAATTTTTTTAAGACTGTTTGATAAGACTGTTTAAAAGATCTTAGAGGATCGTGTAAACGTTTGCCCACTAAATTTTATTCATTTAATTTTTGTACCGTAGGGTATGATTTTCAACAAACAGCTAATCTGGTCTGGAACAAACCATTTACAGTCCCAGACTTTCAATTTTGTAAAACGCAATAAATGCTTGCAATTAGCAAATTTCGTTTTTTCTCAAAGTTTCAGGTATGGTAAATGGGTAAGCTGGTAAAGGACACCGCGATATATGCGGCGGTTGTGGACTGTTTAAACGATCTTGAAGGATCGTGTAAACGTTTGCCCACTAAATTTTATTCATTTAATTTTTGTACCGTCGGATATGATTTTCAACAAACAGCTAATCTGATCTGGAACGAACCATTTACAGTCCCAGAGTTTCAATTTTGTAAAAGCCAATAAATGCTTGCAATTAGCTAGTTTCGTTTGTTTCTCAAAGTTTCAGGTATGGTATAAATGGGTAAGCTGGTAAAGGACACCGCTATATATGCGGCGGTTGGGCAGGCGTTCCAGTAAATACCTACATTTATTAGGTACAAGAAACATGCTGGCATGAGTTTTAGGTATGTCTTCTTGTAACCGCTGCTGCTTGGTATTATTTTCATCTGGCCTTTTCTGGCCTTTTAAGGTTGGAAACTGTTCATTTTGTGTCTATTTGACATTCCGGCGGAGTGGCACTAAACATTTCGCAACAAGAAAAGGGAACCACCTCCAGACTGGCACATACCGAAGATGTCACCTCAAAGCAGAAGGCATAACTCAAGAAGGGCTGGAGATGAAAATTAGAATGTCTATTCATTGCACAATTTATCACACTCATGAATTTTTCTCGCAAACTTTTTTCAAGAATACTTGCGGTGGCTTCACAACCGCTCTAACTATTGGATTTCGGCATCACCCTAACCACGACTTGCTTAATATGAAATTTATCCCCGTGATCGAATTCATTTGCTATTGCGGCAATTGTTTGAATATTGTCATTCGCACAATGCACCAATGAAATAGTTCAGCATCATCAAAGTCGACCCGAATAACTGTGACGTTATCAATGAAGAAACATCAGACACGCCCACCGTAATTAAATTGCAAAAACTCAGCGAAAATTAAAATTAAATTAATTGTAAAGGACTTCCTTTGGTAATAAAATACCCAGTCTGTAATAATACATTTTTCTGTTTTCTAATGCACGTTGTCGGCAATTTGTCAATCTCAAAAACTTTCATTGAACTGTGCACATGTCGTTTAAAGGTCAACTGATATTTGGCCCTTCTCTGTGACAATCAGAGAAATTTGGCAGACATGCCGCTGGTGATCTGCTACATCATGGTGCCCTGATTTTGATTTTATAGAACATCAGCTCAGTAAGCCTGGCCCATATTCCGACCTGTCCTAATCTAGCCAGCGCACCTTATTAATTAATCGGGATACAAATTACTGCTTTAAATTCTATTTCGATTTCGGTTTCTCTTCCGATATCACTTACGACCTCTACAAATTTTATGGTTCCTAATTTTTTATCAACCGAAACAAAAAAATGCCATAAATCATAATCAAGAGGAGCTTTTTTAACATGCTATCCTCACCCGTCGATGCAACCGTCGTAGTCGTATATGGTGCAGGAGCGTTATTTTTCCCCTTCGTGTCTCCTAAACGAAAGTGAAAATTATTAATAATTTTAATAAATTAATAATTTAAAATTATTAATAGCCATATCATATCGTTTCGCCTTTCCAAAGACTTTTCGTCTTTATCTGGTTGCAATTGAATCTTAATTCGAAGAAAACATAATGATATTAATTTACTTTGATAAGAAGGCTAGACTGTGAAAGGCACGTCGGACTGGCAAGTGTGAAATGGTTATCATGATCATTTATCGAACAATGGAATATGGCTGAAAACTTCAGGAAAATGTTTTATTCCCCGGGCTTCAATTCATTATAACCCAGCTGTATGCTAAAAAATTCTGAGTTCGATCAGTAATCGCTAACAAAAATAGCATTCATTATATCTCGGTTTTTCTTAGTCAGAGACCACCAACTAAAATTCCAACTACATCAACCCAACAATTCCAGCACCTTCGTCAGAAAAAGGGATCAAAAATTGCACAACAGTGTTTCCGTGATTTGCACCTTATCGTAAGGTGAGAAAAATAAGCAATTTTTATTTTCCACTTATAAATCCTTATCTATTGTCTTGAATTTTACTTAAATTTTGATTGACCTTATATAGGTACTTGCTAACGAAAGGTGAATATTACGAGTATTAGCTAGCATATGTGATATTAAAATAATTGCCAACTTCCAGGCTTTGGTTACGAAGAACAACAGTTTCGGCCGGTTAATTGTGATCCGAAGCCAACAATATTTACAAACAAAAATTGGGGCCAACTTTAATCGAATATAGAAAGACAATAAAACACCCAATTATTGCCGACCATCTTCGTAAGAAAATAATTATGTCGGACGAAATTTCTTACTGGACGTTGGTGATACATCTGTTGGATGATGTCAACATCTTTCTGTAAGATGTGTGAGCGCCATGTGCCGCAGGGCACGCGTGTCTCCCCACATTTTAGCACGGTGTTAAATGGGGAACATGGGTGCGCAATTTCCCGGCAATTTTAAGTGCGCCTGCACTAAAACAAAATTACTAAAAAATAAAATTACCTCAGCTGTGATGATATAACGTCGTCGTTTTATTTAGCATTTTCACTTTTTCTTAATTAGCGGAAGTTTACTCTGAATAAGAAACATGAAACTCTTTTTGAGTTAGATTAAGCATGAGACCTGTTGGCCTAAATTTTAGTGAAAATGTTTAAACAGTCTTTTAAACAGGCAAAAAGACCTCGAAAAAGAGAAATTCTCTGAAACACACAACTGATTTCGTTTTTCTAAAGATCTTTCTATGTATTCAGAGCCACGCACTTGGTGTAACAAGAAACGTGAGTCATGTGAGGCTTCAATTTTCAATAACGTTTTCTACATTTTTGAAGTCACTGCTGCTTCTGTTGCAAAAATTGGAAAAGGAGTTTTTTTGCAATTCCCTTCGAGCATTTAAAAAATATTTATTTTATTTTATTTTATTTTATTTTACGTTACTTGTGGTTGCTCTTAATTTCTTCGCCAGCGACTGTTTCTTAGTTGTGAACTGCTCAGTGGAGTTGAGAGCGTTTGAGAAGTCAGGAGCATGGGAGATCAAAGTGTGCACGCAGTACAAAGTGCGGGAGGCATTTGGGACAGCCGCCCCCAAGCGGGCGTTCCGGTGAAGTACCCCCGGCTGGGGTTTTTAGACGACGTTGTCTCCCAAAAGCTGACGACCTTTGCCAGATTTGCATTCTTCAAATGCCATCCAATGGATATTTTAACACAGATTCTTCTGAAATGGGGATATTCAGATCCAGCCTTTTCTTGAATTCTCGGCGCAGAGTGGCAGACTTCAACCGCCTTGCAACAAAAAACTGACGCCGCAAAAGCCCCTGATTTCACAATTTACTCTTGACTGGCTGGCTGCGAATCAATGGCATCAGATTGCCTCGCAACCAAATTGTCGTTTTCATGCATTTTATCATGTGTACGAGTCTTCAGCAAGACCGAGAAAATCGTTTTTTTTTTATTTTTATTACTTGTTTTATGTTGATTTCCACCTCTAGATCAAAATATTATTTCGCTCCCGCTCATGAAAATCTTTGTGTGAGAAATCTCCTACGCTCGAGTAACCATGGTTGCCCCAGGCGTGCCACTTGCACTGTAGTATCGTGTCAGTCGCTCATCAACTGCAAACTTTTCTTATGTTTGTTTTGAATTGCATTTGGGTTTCGGTTTCTCCTCAGATATAACTTATTACCTCTACAAATTTTATGCTTCCTAGTTTTTTATCAGCCGAAACAAAAATTGTCATGAATCATAATCAAGAAGAGCTTTAGCAATTGATATCCTCACCCATCGATGTAACCGAAGCGTAAGGAGTAGGAGCGTTATTCATCCCCTTAGTGTCTCCTAAACAACAATAAAATAAAGAAAATAAGAGCCACACATCGTTTCCACGACTCCAAGGGGTTTCGGTTTTGTCAGGTTGGAAATTTTAACTTACTTCCAATCAAGACATAATGACATATGCTTATTTTGATAAGAAGGGCTAGACTATGAAAAACACGTCGAACCGGCAAGTGTGAAATGGTGATCATGATCATTTATCGAACAATCTAATATGGTTGGTAATCAGATATATCCAGCGGGATTCGAACCGAGACCAAAGAATCACTGAAGAGGGAACGAAGTAGTGCAATCGCTTGAGCTAACGCGACACGACTGGATTCGTTTGTCTAAATGTCCTAGTGTAATAGTGCGACGAACTGGGTGTCACGAGAAAAGGGAAAGGGATGATGGATTAAAGTCATGTGAGGATTCAATTGTCAACAATATGTCCTGTATTTTTGAAGTCGCCGCTGTATCTCGTTGCAAAAATTGGAAAAGAGCAGATTTTTGAAATTCCCTTAGCATTTAACAACTAATTATTTCATTCTTGCATTTTGCGTTAGTTTTGGTTGCTCTTAGTTTCTTCTAGAGCGACTGATTCTTCGTTATAACATGCACAGAGGCGTGGAAAGCGTTTGAAAAGTCAGTAGCATGAGAGGTTAAAGTTCGCGCGCAGGACAAAGTGTGGGAGGCATTGGGGATAGACGCCCAGAGAGAGAGAGCAGGTGCAGCACACCTGGCAGGGGGTTTGGCTGACGTTGCCTCCCAAACGCTGACGACTTTTGACAGATTTGCGCTCTTGAAATGCCACCAATAGATATTTTTGACACAACTTCTTCTGGAGACACAAAAACCCGTGACTTCACAATTTGAAATTGGGCTGGCTGGCTACGAATCATGTGAGCGAATCAATGGTGTCAGATTGCCATGTAGTAAAATTGTCGTTTTAATGCATTTTGTCACGTTTATAATTTTTTTAACAAGACCGAGAAAATAGCTTTTTTTATTTTGATGCCTTGTTTGTTTGTTGATTTCAGTAGATAATAATGAGGCAAACAGACACAGAAAAAGATAATTGAGCTGAGCAACACCATGCAAAAAAAAGAATCACCCTCAAGCTAACATAAATGATCACCTCTGGCACCGGCACCTTGCGCCGCCGCCGCGACCTAGTGCCGCACCCCGACATCGAACGCGCACTGAAAACCGCACCCCAACGTCGATCGAGCACCGAAAAACAGCACCCCAAAATCGAGCTCGAACAGAGTGCACGAGCACCCCAAAGAGCACACGAAAGCACGAAACCCTGCACCGATAGATCTGTAGGCAATCGGAACAAGGAGAGCACCCCTGAAGATCTTATAAAAAGGAGGACCCTAGAATATCATCGTTCAGTTTGCTATGATACTCGTTTCTTGTGCTCAACACACAATGGCCTCACATCTCACGTATTGGATCAGATCAGTCTGCTGCTTTCTCTCGTCTCGATCGAACGAATCTTTGTTATTTTTACGACGAAGCTGGCAGATTATCGTATCTCTCGCGGCGGTTTGTTTTATGCTACGAAGAGTCGTGGTACTGACGTGGACTGTTTCGGTTCAATTTTATAATCGGATCGAGGAAACTTCAATCGATCAGAATATCACGACGACAACCTCTTGTTGTCATCCTCTCGGTGACAAACAGAACATCCTATCGATATGTTGCACAAATCAGTCTCATCTCTTGATATCAGCTCGAGTAATCTTGAACGGCACCGGACGTGAGTCGAGAAGAATCAAATCATCCAGCTTATGTGATCTCCAGAAATCAGTGACACCCTCATCGTCGATACAGCTAGATCTAACCCTTCTTCAGTGGCATAGATTAGCGAGCTATAATAGATGGATCGCGGGACAGTATAAACCGATGCCTTTCGGCAAGAACGTTGATTGTCGGCATCTAATAACGATATTTGAAGCATTGGGAACGGAAACACGACGTTTTGTTTGCGAGGAAGAAATAAACGCCAAGTTTCACGAAATACGGGAAGGCAGTCGATGGGAGCAAATGACACTAATCGTCATCCTGTTAGTATATTCATGGACGCGGTTCGTTGGTTTCGTGTCTACTCGTCGATTGCATAAATAATCATTACGATAATGGCTGCAAGGAGGACTCTACAACATTTGCGGACCACTATTCCTCTACCAGAGAAGATGGAGCAGGAGAGCTGGTCAGCTCTTCTGAAGAAGAGAATTGAAGATCTCGAAGCTCAGCACTATTACGAGCCGAAAGAAGTTGGCAATCTCGCAGGAAATTATCCCTTTCTCCCCAGAATCTGACAGTCGGCCCTCAAAACGTTGATATCCTCTATTCGTCGTTCCTTGGTGAAGAATTGGCTAAGCACGCAGGACACCTACACTCTTCACAGACCGGCTAGTTACAAATTCCCGAGGAACAAGACATTAGCTCGTGGGATCGAGAGTCAATAGCAGATAGATCTTGCGGACATGCAAAACTTTTCCAAACACAATAAAGGATTCAAGTACCTACTGATGGTTGTCGAAGTTTTCCCGAGATACGCCTTGTCGGAGTCGATGAAATCGAAAAGACCGAGCAACGTCGGTCGTGCTTGCGAGTCCGTGCTGAAACGCGCTGCTCCGCGAAAACCGATGAAAGTGGTGAGAGATCCCGGTGGAGAATTCATAAAAAAAACCTTCCAGGACTATTTGCAAGATAGAAGCATCTACTTTTTCCCGATATATAGCGATAAGAAAGCGGCTATCGCCGAACGCCTGAATCAAACCATAAAAGAACGTGTCTGGCGCTACATTACTCGTTTCAACACTTTCACCTATTTGAAAATCCTGCCCGACATTATGCATTCGTCCAATAAGTGTTCACAGAAGCATCGGTCGTCCACCGGAAAAAGTCGCCGTCGGTCGTATGGAAAATCTAGTACGAAAATATCAGTACGGCGAGGAAGCATCGATCGTTGACGGAGTAAAGGGAGACAACAGTACTCATCCACCCAAATATCGAGTCGGCGATTCCGTAAGGATAAGCAGTAGCAGACAGAATCCGTTTGCCAAAGGATACTGGGGAAAGTGGTCCAGGGAAATATTCAAAATCGCAGCGGTGAAAACCACTCAAACTAGACCGACGTATAAGTTGGTTGACTTGTCCGGACAAAGACTATAAAAGATTCGTTCTATAACGAAGAACATCAGAAAGTGCCAGACGTTAACGACGAGAAATTCTATGCCGTGGAGAAGATGCTCGCTAAGAAGAAAATATCGGATGTGCCTCACATTCTAGTGAAGTGAAGAGGTTATCCATCGACCGCAAACACTTGGATAAAGTGTAGCGAATTGAAGAGAATATAGATAGGAAAAGAGTTAGAGAGATGCCTAACGATTTTACTTTTTCCTGCCGAGCACAGCAAGTAGCGGTATCTACAAACGGAACACTCAGTCAAATTACACTACTAAACTCGCACAGCCGATACGTCTGGCATCGAGTACCAGCAAAGACGAATCGGGAGTCGATTGGGAGGTAGCCCTCATCGACATTCATCTTCCACGGACGTGGGAGAATGAGAATAGCGATAACAACGAATTTCACATTCGTCATCCGATAAGAAAGGTGTCAAGGAAGATTCAACCCACACGTCTAGTCGAAAATCCAGAAGAGACATTGTTTGGGTTTCCCGGAGGTGCCAAGATACCCGTCATCGCTCCGATTATGGATAACGCGACTCCAACTAAACTGAAGAAGCATCTTGCCATAGCCTACAAACCTACATGGAGACTACCGTGCTAACGTTCAAATTGAAAGGTCCATCAAGAATAACGTTTGACCCCGACTCAATCTCTCAGGAAGAGTACTGGGCAAAGATCCTACAATCTTCTAAATTACCGAAGGAAGGCCTCACCTAGGCTACGGCGATCAAGACTCCTCTACTATCGTTTCTCGATTTCAGACCGCAAAGGTTCTTCATCGAAATCTCCATCGAGACGCATACGAAGACGATCGAAAAAGAAAAGACAGGTACAACCATCAAAAAACACAGCATCCCCAACGGCAATAACAATAGCGTTAAAGAACTGATATAGGCGATGCAAGATGAGATTCCGCAGCATTAATGTGACGCCTTCGTCTTCATGGAAAAGCCGCCGAATCACATCTTTCTTCAAATCAAATAGCATCAGCTGTTCGGTGTGAGATGGCAGAATCACAGCACGGGGAAGGGACTATGTGCGATACTCGTATTTGAATCGTCCAACTGGAATTTCGCTCTAGCCTCTCAAGAGAGTCACTATCCGGTCGACATCGATAGAGGTATCCACGGTATTTACGTCAACTCGGATACCGTCCTTCCCCAAATAATTGGCGATCATCAAGCTCCACTGCCACGTGTCATATCACCAGCGAGGAAGCACCTGCTAGATGTAATCGCCAACCATTTTGACAGACCCTACTATCTTCCGCTAGCTCGTCACTGATTCGAGACAATCACGGTCAATATAAGGACGGATTCTGCCGATTCTTGCCATTCAAGTCTGGAAAGACCTTGTACAAACTGCATTTTCGAGAGATACGTCCTTCCAACCAATAGAGAGTAATCCGAAGAATCACTGCCATGCGTCGATCATTTTCGGCAGTGTCCCCGTTTCAACAACATTATCGTCGGTACTACGTGGATCAAATAAGGGGAGCGGGCATTCCCATTTTCGATGGCCCGTCTACCAGCGCGGAGCTAGTTTGAGGAGAATATTCTCCGCAATCTCTAGAGGAATCAGTAGTCTGCCAAAGTGGGTGAAAGCTGGCGCCAAGCTACTCGGCAAACAGGCTCTATCGACAGATACCAAGATCGCTAGAGATTACGCTTCCGCCGAAGACGCCGAGCTGGTAGAGACTCTCGGTATAATGTTTCACAAAAAAGAGTTTCACAATCACCAATTATAAAGTAATTCCTCAGAGTTTAGAGTTTAGCTTTTCATTTCAAACAAATTTCATGAACGTCGAAATGGCGAGCCTGTTGTTTCTTCATCAGAGGTTTGTCTCTAACCGCGGACACCGTTTTTACGAATTCACCTCGGCGTGTGGGTGTGCGGTCTATTGTAACAGAAGTCGACGACAGAAGAAAAAATGTGGCGAAAAAAACAAGTCGTATTTACTCTTGGACACTTCTGGTGTTTACTCTTGGTCACCTTCTTTTCTTGTTTCCTTTTCTTACATCTGAGCTGCAGCAAATTAAACGACATGCGCGCAATCCAAAGAGGTAATTCGGAAACGCAAATAAAATTTAACTTGATACGAGTTGACATTTGCTGAAGATTACAGAGTCTTGCGCAGTCCAAACCGACAAGACATCAAAAATCCACCGTTTTTTCAGTCTCAGAAATACGTAGGCTGTTCAATATCAAGTGAGAGTGATGTCATTGTGACTCCCTCTTGTCACCTGCGAGTTTTCTTATTACAATATTCAAAAATATGGTTGTTGCGTGGTACTCAGTTCAATTTTCACAGGAAATGCTCCAGCCTTATGGATTTTAGATGCATTTGAAAATTACACCAGAAATTTGCTTGTTTTTACAATATCAGACAGGACAGTCGGAGTTTTTTGTCCGGTCACCACTAAGAAGGGAATACCGAATTTCACAATCTTGTGTTGGAGGATAATGTGCCAGGACTTGATATTCTGCAGCAGATATTTTCTGTGATTTTTGTCAATTCTGGCATAAACGAGAGGTGTTGTCCAGAAAATTGAACTCAAAAGCCAACAACATTGAACTTAGGAAAATCCAGTGATTACTGGATCACTTCTTCAACCTGAATGGCATTGACTTGGGATCAGGAATTTGGAGCCGCTTCAAAACATGCCAATGGCATGAGATCTCATGAAATTTGAAGAAATTTCTTGGAATTTGGAGAGATTTTTGAAAAAATGGTGCTTTTCGCAGAGGTCCCCTATGCTGGTTTCAGCTGAACAACAAACACAAGCGATTCAGGACAAGTACGTGGCCAGAAGAGGCATTGGAAGCGAGCTGCATCCAATGTCCATCCCTCACTTGTCATCCTATGGTTTTTCGATTTCCGAAAAATAACAAAACCACAGAAAAGCAAGCGTTTTCTGTCAGCTAAGGTATATTCAAAGGAAGCGGTGGGTATTTGAAACCACCCCTTCTAAAACACCCTGTACCACCTGTTTACGGACCAGCACAATTGTAAAAATAAGTGATTCGGTAAAGAAGGATGTTATTTTGATAAAAATCACCAAGCTAACATCAAGGGCACAGGACACAGAGAATTATCGCACAACTCTCACTTGTTTCTGAACAGCCCTCGTAAATAATTGACGTCTCAAAATCCACTTGCTTAAAAAGTACAAATAAGGACAAATGGTTTCGAAATTTGGTTTTGCAATGAGGAAAGGTAACCTAACGCAGCAAAGAAATATCTTGATTGACCTAGTGCCCTTTTCATGTGACAGAGAGCATGAGAATGTATAACTTAATCACTTTGGCATTTTTCTCAATCCCGTATGTCTGGCGTTCTGGATGGCAAAATCACTTGTCCTCATTCCTCGTATGAAGAATCGGGGAGAGGGAGAGAGGGTGGATGAAGTAATGGATCTCCGTTTCTCAAATCGAGAAACGTAAGAGAAAGGTTTCAACCAAAATCGTATAAAAGGAGAAACCCGATGTACGAGCATTATCAGTTATCCGAAAGATCTACTCGAGTTAAAAACCTCTCTCAACTCTTGAGATCTGCTCTCCAAGTGAATTCGCAGTTTCTCCCACCTGAGTCTCGGTAGAGACAGTCATCTCTGCAGTGCTCTATTCTGTTAGTTACGGTTAGTTCTTTTCATATACCATAAGTGGTGAGCGGGGAGTTGCGGGGGTTGCGATTTTCTTGTGACTGAAATCGGAGGTTAATACAAACAAAAACCTAACAGGACCTGGGTCGTTCTTGACAATATCGAATATCTTATAATTTAAAACAATCGACGTACAGAGCGTCATAAAACAATAATATATGAGATTAGATGTAGTCTTTAGAAGCTAGCCCCCAAACGAGAGCTCGGATCGTATTTATGCAATCTAGTCGAACGATCGGCAAAGAGGAGGGCTACTCCAGGCCGCAAAGAGAATCGACGTGTAGGTACAGGGTGCTCCTTGTCTAAGATAGAGAATCGAAACGAGCGGTCTTTCGGGTAACTTTCGGAACGGAATAAGTAAACGAAGGGGAAGGATAATCTTTTTGAGCCCCATCGACGATGCGCTAGATGTGGAAGGCGCTCCGTACAAGACGCAAATAGAGCGCAGGGTGAATTCTGTGGACGCTGCGCCAAATCCAGAGCTCGGGTCGTATTTTTGCACGCTAGTCGATAAAATCGACATAGACGAGGTCTACTTAAGGCCGAATAGGAATCGTCTTACTTAATCGTCTAAGATAGAGAATCGAAACGAGTTGTCTTAGGGGTAACGTTCGGCACGGAATAAATATCGGAAGGGGAAGGAGAATCTTTCTGAGTCCCAGCGACGATGCACTAGATGTACAGGTCGCTCCATACTAGACGTAAATATAGCGCAGGGTGAATTCCGTGGACGCTAGCACCCTAACGAGAACTCTGATCTCAATTGTGTGCGCATATAACTCAGTTAAATTCTTTTTATCATCCACTCCGCAGGATGTCAATTAACATGCAAGCGGTCGCGACATCGTCGGTAAAAGGGTGAAGTGATGCGGGATTAATCCTCCTGCAGAGCAATATTACGGCAAACCCCGCGATCCTCAACAACAACTACATCCGTCAACGAGCGCCGGCTTTTCGCATAGATCAGGGAAACTAGCCGCTCAGCCAAATCTGCAGATAAGGGAAACGACCGATTCCTCAGGGAGAACTCATTTATCAAAATCGCGCGACGTCTACCCAACAACGTCATCCAAGCCATATCCCTGAAAACGAACGTCATCGGCCAGCTCGTCGTCAATCTTACTTCCCTTCTCACAACCGTATTCAACCGAATTCCTAAACGTGAAAGAACGATGTAGGATGGTCCCTCGATGCAGCAGCAAAATACGGTTTCACGAAAGGCCGGTTGGACTGGTTCGATCAACGCTGGGGAAGACATCACCACTCTGATCATAGACGTTCCGAGACTGGATTCGTTCTACCTGGATGCCAGCGTCTCCCATATTTGCCTTCGTTGGGATTGGGCCGATAATATCGCATTCTTCTCGCCAATGTCGATCCTCACCTTGGTCAAATATCCCGGGTCGCAGTGCCAAAACACTGCAAATCGTCGGCAGATCCGACCTGGAGTTCTTACGCGAAACTCTGAGTAAATCAACCTCGACCAGTGGCGCAGACGGATTTTCCTCTTCCTTACTGATGAAGAAGAGAAACACTACATCTGCTTCCTCTACACCCGGCAAAGCAGGGGAGTTTAAAAATATTCCACTCCCGAACAAGAAGATAGTGCAAAAACCGTCGATCCGTCACCAATAGAAAAAGACCCTGCAAACATCACCACTACCGACCGACTTCATTCCCGTACTCACCGATGTCTTTGATATAGCAAAAATTTTAACAGACTATTTAATTTTAAACGTCATCAAACCACATGTCTGCCGCCAATAGTATGCGAAATCTGCGACGAAAAAAACATCCTTTTGCTGTCAGTCTCCACAGTCAGTTCATTTGTGTGTTTTTTTTCGTTGTGTATGGTTTTCTACCAGGGTTCACGGTTGCGCCAATTGCGGTAAGAAATTCGCCACACATACAACCATCTACAACGCATCAACAGTTGCCGAGCATCAGTGGTGAACATGGGATGTGGAAAATATATCAACCTTTCCAGTACTGCTATTCCTGTTCTTCTTCTTCTTCCACTTCTGCTGCTGCTGATGCTTCTTCCTACCGCTTAACGAGATGCGCCTGCGTCGAAAACTCGATGCGAACTTGCTCTTGCTGGTTATCTTCCTCCTTTTCAGGAAGAATGTGAAATCCGGTTGCTCTTCCTCTTTTTCGACGGCCTCCACTCTGGCTCTTTTGTTTTTGGTCTGGAGCCCATCCCTTCGAGAAGCTCTCCTGTACCCTCTCTCAACCGTCTCCGAGCGGATGTTGATAACTACTTACGACCAGCTCGGCGTCTTCGGCGGAAGCGTAATCTCTAGCGATCTTGGTACCTGTCGATAGAGCCTGTTTGCCGAGTAGCTTGGCTCCGGTTTTCACCTACTTTGGCAGACTACTGATTCCTCTAGAGATTGCGGAGAATATTCTCCTCAAACTAGCACCGTGCTGGTAGACGGGCCATCGAAAATGGGAATACCCGCTCCCCTTATTTGACCCACGTAGTACCGACGATAATGTTGTTGAAACGGGGACACTGCCGAAAATTATCGACGCATGGCAGTGATTCTTCGGATTACTCTCTATTGGTTGGAAGAACGTGTCTCTCGAAAATGCAGTTTGCACAAGGTCTTTCCAGACTTGAATGGCAAGAATCGGCAGAATCCATCCTTATATTGACCGTGATCGTCTCGAAGCAGTGACGAGCTAGCGGAAGATAGTAGGGTCTGTCAAAATGGTTGGCGATTACATCTAGCAGGTGCTGCCTCGCTGGTGATATGACACGTGGCAGTGGAGCTTGATGATCGTCAATTATTTGGGGAAGGACGATATCCGAGTTGACGTAAATACCGTGGATACCTCTATCGATGTCAACCGGATAGTGACTCTCTTGAGAGACCAGAGCGAAATTCCAGTTGGACGATTCAAATACGAGCATCGCACCTAGTCCCTTCCCCGTGCTGTGATTTTGCCATCTCACACCGAACAGCTGATGCTATTTGATTTGAAGAAAGATGCGATTCGGCGGCTTTTCCATGAAGACGAAGGCGTCACATTAATGCTGCGGAATCTCATCTTGCATCGCTTATATCAGTTCTTTAACGCTTTTGTTATTGCCGTTAGGGATGCTGTGTTTTTTGATGGTTGTAGCTGTCTTTTCTTTTTCGATCGTCTTCGATTCCGGTTTCTTCTCCGATATAACTAATAACCTCTACAAATTTTATGGTTCATAATTTTTTATCAGCCGAAACAAAGAAAATGTCATAAATAATAAGAAAGAAGAGCTTTTGCAATTAATATCCTAACCCATCGATATAACGGACGTGTTAGTAGGTGGAGCGTTATTCATCTCCTTAGTGTTCTCCTAAACAACAATAAAAATAAAGAAAATAAGAGCTACACATCGGTTCCACGATTCCAAAGAGTTTTCTGTTTTATCTGAGTTTTCGGATTTATCAGGTTGCAATTGAAACTTAATTCGAAGCAAGGCATATAATGATATTAATTTGTTAGGTAAGAAGGGTTAGACTTTGAAAGCATGTCGGACTGGCAAGTGTGAAATGGTGTTCATGATCTTTTATCGAACAATCTAATATGGTAATCAGATAAAATCAGGAAAAAGTGTTAATCCCAGGACTTGAATTCATCATAACCCATACCTGTCTTTTGAAAACTATTCTGAGTTCGAACAGCAACCGATAACAAAAATTGCCCTCTATGTCTCGCTTTTTCTTAGTAAGAGACCACCAACTAAAGTTCCAACTACGTTTACCCAACAACCCCAGCACCTTCGTCCGGCACTTTATCCAAATGTTTTGAAGATACAACAGAATGGGTAAAAAATAACACTAAACGCAATAGACTCAGTGTAACGCAATTCTATTTTCACGTTAGAAAAAGATATAGCATCACAAAATTTTATGACCGGTTTTTCCACTATTTGCACCTTATCTTTAGGTCCGAAAAATAAGCAAAATTCATTTTCCACTGACAAATCCTAAACTTTTGGCGAGAATTTCATTTAAATTGGGTTTGGCCCACTAAAGGCACCTGCTAATTAAAGGTGAATATTAGCTGAACGCTGATGACACGAATTAAATACATATGATAAAATAATCTCTGTTCCCATCTTCCACACTTTGGTCACGAAGAATAACTGTTTCGGACAGGTAATTGTGATCCGAACCTAATTTTTTTAAAAATAAAAATTTGGGCCAACTTTAATCGAAAACAGAAAACAATAAAACACCCATGCCTGCCGACCATCTCCATAAGAAGAATATGTCGGCCGAAATAGCTGGCTGGGCATTGGCGATACATCATTAGGATGATGTTAACACCTTTCTGTCAGATGTGTGGGTTGCATGTGCCTCAGGGCTGTAAGGAAACAGAAATGAGGCCGGTATGCGCCCTCGGCTTTTGGGGTGATCGCTCTGAATTGGTTACTCAAATTGCTGGTAAGGGTCCCCCAGCAATCTTTCTTCACTCAAGTTTGTGTGTCTCTTGCCCAACACAACTAAAATCTCTCACTGCAATAATGTGGTTCCAATCAGTAATGGTCTGGTAGCACTCTTACTGGACAATGAATTCCAACGATCCGGGTTCCTGCTTGCAGCTGACCAACTCAAACGTGAAGAAGTAATAACACCCGATTATAACAATGACTAACTTTAATGCCTGGTGGTCGGAACTACAATCGAACAGGTTATCGTCACGCAGGAATATCAATCACAATCAATATCAGTACCACAGGAAACACCAATATTAAAACAAAACATTCGTAACTCAACTAAACAACCAGGCAAACATGAAGGAACTGTCATATGACGATAAGGTCACAACAGGTCGATCACAGGAAGAGAAGGGATTAGATAGGAATTGTGGATTTCACGACAGATGCGACATTTCAAATGATAAATACGAGTAAAAGTATATATATGTATTTTTTGAACATGTGAAGTTTCCGTGGACTTTTGGACAAGAAACGCAAATGCTAATAAAGTTAGTTGACGGTTAAATGCAAACATCATGAGCGTGGTAAGGAAAAGAAAGAGACAATCTTAAAACAAGAAACTGGAAATACCTCGCGGCATGACCTCATGGCTCATACACAACACATAGGGAATGCAGCTCACAATAATAAACGAAGAGCATACAAGCAAAGAAACGTTCACGCGATTGCAAAGACGTTGATGGACAGAACGGAAAGTCGTCTAGTTGAAAAACCAGAGGGTGAAGGGGAACAGGATGGAAAGGCAAGAGACAGGCAATCAAAAACCAAAGTAAAACCACGACAATGACATGTATTGGCTAATACAACAAACGCAAGGGAATGCAACAAATCATATAGTGAGAATAATTAGGTCCGGAACGACCAGAGTCTTTTATGCAAAAGAAAAATTATTGTCCGGGTGAATAAATAAATCAATCAGCTTATTCACAAGGAAATATGCAACTGCTTCAACAAAAGGAGATAAAAAAATGCTCAGCAAGATTTTCTTTGACATCTCGCTATCATACCTATTATATATAAGTGGTGTACACGCATCTAAGGTCATTAAGAAATTGTGGCAGCAAAAATGTGGTTAAATGTACTAAATGAAAGTGTCTATATTGCATTACGAAAGCACCGTCCCAGTCTCGGGTCTATCGTGGGCGTCCAACCCCAGTGAGATCGCGGCCTCCTTCAGCCATCATTGCTGTCTCCATTGAACAGACCAGCCTCCTCCCTCTCGAGCCACTCCCTCAGACGTAAGATGTTTCGTCGGTCTTCATCACTGTGTTCTGCCACCGCAACTCCTTGGTCGTTCATGAAGCCTTGAAGGAAGTCCGCCTCCTCTGTCGTAAGCGCCGGGTGAATTTCCTCACCCGTTTCCATCGGGCCGACTTCCTCCCCGGTAGGCCACCGCAGGTCACCTGCGTCCCACGGCTCCTCTGGTGCGTTACGTGCCTCCACCTGCAGGGGCAGGGTCAAAGAGTGGTAGTTATTGACCCAGGACCAGGTGGAAACGTCCAGCTGCTGCTGCTGTAGGTGCCTGATGATAAGCAGTCCAAAGTGAGATATCTTACCAAGGAGGGTGTCCATTCCAAGAACCACATCCGTGGTGAGGTAATGCGGAGATAGCACCAACGGGACGTTCCCCACAGCGCCAGACAGCAAGTGCAGGTTGTAGGTAGCCACAGATCCGAAATTCTGATGCTTCACGATACCGGTCTTCCTTTCAATGAGGTTCATGAAATGGCTTGAGATCATGGACTGTGGCTCGTCAAGGTCGAGTATTGCCTTCCCTCGTTGGCGGTCCAACATAATCTGCATGATCGGTGCCATCCTGGAACAAAACATGAAAGGCTTGGGTAATTATTGCGTACTAGGCGATCGATGTGCAAAGGTCACGGGTGCAGGTACTTGCGTGTTTGTGGCAGTCGGTTGTTCCACCAGATTGCCCAGGTTGGCACAGGCAAATTTCTGGAGTGGTATCGAGCT
Organism: Sinentomon sp. SZTP_YWyxl; assembly: GCA_030068105.1. Classification (NCBI taxonomy): domain Eukaryota; kingdom Metazoa; phylum Arthropoda; class Protura; order Sinentomata; family Sinentomidae; genus Sinentomon; species Sinentomon sp. SZTP_YWyxl. Next base: position 1,903 of record JASGXE010006618.1, on the reverse strand, counting down.
CTGCAGGGTGGGAACAAACTCAGTCGTTGCCTGACGTCTGGGAAACAGGCATACCATACATGCAGGTGGGTTTGATAAACCGTAAATTGAAGGTCAGATATATCAAATATACTGTAATAATTATACCCCATATCGATGATATATCATTAACACCACGTGAAGTGTAGTGTGATGTGAAAGTGTGCGGGTGCTGGTATCTCTTTCGTGTTCAACTCGGAGAAGTTGAAAAACAAACTGCTGGACGTCCAATTCGTGTTAAGTGTGTCCGACAGGTTCAAAAACGTTGGTAAGTACAATTTTTCAGTCGGGGTTTTTATCACATTGGCTTGGTGAAAACTCCACATTGATGGAATGATGTGGGTGACTGAGTAATTGGCTACCTCCCCAATGGTGCATGGAAAGGAGTGATTTATCGATACCGCGGAAACATCCCCCAACGATACCGAGAAATTGCACTTTAAACTAATTTCCAATGCACCCACAGGTATCTCATGATTTATTTCCTCGACAATTTTTCCCGCTGTCCAAATTCGGACTGGAATCTTTGGATTTGACACCATGAAGAAGTTTCTCTCCAGCTCGACAATTCTTTGTTGGTTATCTGGTCTACAGGTTAACACTCAGCTTTCCGCGACTTCTCGGATTGTAACCCCTGGAGCAATTTTGATATGCATCCTCTCCCGATGAGCCAATCCGATGGATAACCTGGCAGGAAACACAGTGGCGAAATGTGTGGTGCGCATCTGTGCAAATCAGTTCCGGAGATGACTTTGGTTTGCTTCCCTGATACCTCCACCAGTGCAGGCTCGTGGTGCAAAAAGAATGTCTGGTTTTGATAGGCAAAGCTTCCCGGTTGGTACTCAAACACCTTCCAATTTGAACTTGATTCCCCATCATGGCTCCGTATAATTGGCACCCTGACATTTATCAAGACGCGGTGCTCGGACTCTGTACATTCTGCCATCCGAAGTCTGTAGTAACGCGTGATGTCGGAGGTCGGGATAGACAACTGGTAACCATGTTTTATTAATCTTGAGCTCAAACCCTGAAGTTCCTGTTCTAAGACCGCGGGTTCAATCGCACCCCGAGGAATGTGCCCTGTTGTGCATGAACTCATTGTCTGATTGCGTTGCAGTTCCATCATTCTCCTATGGATTACGTTTAATTGGTCCAGAAGTGAGGTCACTATAGCCCCGTGGAGTGCGGCGTTTCCGGTTCCCCTTGATGCCAGTTCTCTCAAAGCTCTCACAATCTGGGATATCCTGTTTCGTATTTCCGTGAATTGGTCATTGTTTGCAGATTCGAATGAATGCAGCGTTCGCTTTACGGCAATGATGTCTGATTGTGATTGGTGTTGAGCATCGGAACATTTTGGATTTTGATCTGCAGGCAAGCCTTCTCCAAGTCCAGACAAGACAGGAGGGTTTTTCCTGCTAGTGCGCTGATGGCGTCTCCCATCTGTGGTGGTGGCACGGCAATTTGCTGTATGTGCTCGTTAACCTTGCGCATATCGGTTACCAATCTTGGTTTGCCATTTTTGTAAACACAAGTGCCTGGGCTGGAGTATCGTGAATTCCTTATGGGGGAGATAATGCCTGCTTTCAGGAGTTGCTCCACTTCACCTTTAATTGCGTGTTTGTCCTTCGCACTGGCCTTATTAGGGAAGCTTAAAACGGATTCGTTGTCCTTGAGTTTGATCTCTACGTCAAACAGGTTTGAACATCCTAAATTTTCCATGGTGGTGTTGAAAACAACAGCGAATTCTTCCAGCAATCCTTCTAGTTTTGTCCTGTATTTATTGTCCATATCTTGTGGTATCTTAAAATTATCCAACTTGAAACTGGCTATGCGGCACTGACGTTTTTGTTCTGTTCTTGGGAATGGGGAAAATCCAGGCATTTCC
>JASGXE010006617.1:0-32942 GCA_030068105.1 Sinentomon sp. SZTP_YWyxl | reverse complement strand
TTGGCGAAGAAAAGGGATAGGAAATCCTTCAAATGCCTACCTCGATAGCATCGATCGATTTGTCGTGAAGTCTATGATGCTTGGCATGTTTGAACAGATATTCTTTGGCCTTGTCCGATGGTGATGAGGGGACCAGTAAGCAATTATAGGCGAGTTCACACTGAGCTGTTGCCTCGCATGCGGGAAGCATATCCCGTGCGCGTTCGTCCAAGATTTGTGCAAGAATGCTCGATTGGGGCCCTATTTTTGCAATAAAAATATTTTTTCTTACCGAAAGCTATCTGAACCTGACCTTACCCTGTCCCCTCTCAGAAGAAAACAATGCTCACTGGGGGCCCCGGCCTGCCATCTAAAGTCGCGGCAGGGTTTGTAAACTGGCATCCCTTGCAGTAGAAAGAGCTCTGAAAGCCTTCAAACCCACAGGATGCAACATTGTAAACACAAGGCAACATTACTTTTGAATGTAGTTGGTGAGAAAAATGACGTTTTTTTAACTGAATTGATGTTTTCATTTTTGGGGCGAACGCAGAAGAAAAATCGAGTACAAAAATATAAAATTGAGCAAAAAATTGAACTCAAAAATTTACAACAACTTCAAAGAACATCAATAAAAATAAATAAAAACACAGACGTTTAAAAAGAGTTCATTGGAAAGATTTAGTGAGACGCTGATGAAAGATAGGGACACCAAGAGGAAAATTAGAAGCAGACCTGGGCAACTGGTTCCACTCATATATAGTTACTGTTCTGGCCATAAAATAATATTTTTCCCCACATCCCTTTTGAAACTCAACAGCTATATCTTGTAAGCATGCATGGTCAAGACCGTAATAACAATTGTGTTGATAAACATAGCTGAGAAGCTCACTCCACCCGCCTGCTTTCTACACAACAAGTAACAACGCATGGCTATTTCATTCGGGTGGCCAGGGTCTTACAGTCAAGGGAGAGCACCATTTAAAAACGTGCGCCTGTAAAGTCTGCCATAAAAAAGCAGCACGGCGCTGGACAGACTTCAAAATGCGGCAATTGGCTGCGAGAAAAGGATCCCAAGCTTCTATGTGCGGATGCTGCAAGGGAAATCAGAATTCTTGCAAAAATGAAAAGGTCGGAAGCTGTCGATTCAGCATAGAAATCCAAGTTTCTCTGCGCATTTGAATGGAATGTCGCGTGAAACAGTCCGAGTTATGAAGCTTCAAATGAAATGGTGTGACCGTTTTTTTGATGTGCCAAAATTCCACCGGATCTGATCTTGCAGCTGGTATTCACAGAAACAGAGTGCGGACCAGGCGGGAAGTTTTGCCAAACGTCTATGGAAGGCTGAGGAAACTGCCTATCTCCTTTTGGAAGCATGCGTCAATTTGTGCACAGGACTTTAAACTTTATACCTTCGTCCAGCAATGGGAAAAATTCCAATTTCTATTACCATTTAAAAATCACAATGGACAAAACTGAACGGCAGAACCCAATGTTGCATTCCATGGAGTGTGCTCTCACATGTGAAAGTCTATGTAGGCTTTAAAGTAGGGTGAAGGGTAAAGTGTACAGTACGTTGCAAAAAAGCATTCGCACATGCACGGAGAATGGGATATGATGATATCCATTTGCAAAATGACCTTCACACATATTGGTTTGGATGGGACAGTCATGGAAGCAAGAATCATTGTACGGCCAAGCACTACAATGATTCTTGCTTCGGTAGCTGTCCCGTCTAAGTCAATATGTGTGAAGGTTTACTTTGTCAAATGGCTATCATCATCTCCCATTACGTCTCCATATATGTGAAAGCTTATTTGCAACGTCTGTACAGTCGCAGAAACAATAATGACTCCCTGACAGAGTTAAATGGGCCCCTACATCTGCAAAATACATTTGCTTTTATGCTATGCGGGTTGCGTTCTTCAAGAAGAATGCCGATGTTTTGTCTCCTCTCGATGTCAGCTGAAATTCAGTGGGAAGTTATTGAGGCCTGCGCCTCTCCGGTGTATTTTTTCTCCTGGAGAATAAGTGCAGCGAATATCTGAAGACAGACATAATTTTCCGAAGCCAAAGAAAGGTTGCCGTTCATGAAGGCGTAATCGGCCTCGTTCTGAAGGGATTCATGTGATCTGATGTGTTGCTTGAGATCTATATGTATATGTCAATCATTGCGTTTGCAAAATTTTCCAAGAAGACAGCAAAAAATGACAGCTCATTTGACTCTGCAAGGGAGTCATTATTGTTTCTGTGACTGTACGACAGGTTGAGAAGGTATCTGCATGAAAATTCTCAACCCATGTGAGTTGAGAACCCTCCCTGCGCGATCGGTTTTCCTCGGATTGCCTCTTCGCAGAATATACACAACGTGAACCCAGCTTCATCTGGTATCTTCGCAAGCGAATACCAATGCAGAAAAATGGGACAATGTAATCACAGCTTTACCTTGAACCCTTCAGTGCGTCGGACCTCGGACGGACAATAATATACGACCAGAGTGAAGAAATTTGGATGGTGGCGTTCGGATGCCAAGGGGAAAGTGACATAGACAAATTAACCCATAACAAACAACTCTGAAGGCTCGCTAGGATCAGCATTCAGGGTCCAGAGGTTTTGACGGGGAAATCTCTCAGGAGTGACGTACTGCAAATCAGTGCCAAAAGTTTGGATTACTGAAGGCGTTAGATTACTTACAAATGCTCAGTGGCTGACATGGGAAAAGTTTTGGGGAAAGTGGTCTGGTGAGAAAAAATTCTGCAGCATCCACAGCGATATAGGCTTCGAGTTGCCAGTTTTCCCTGCTCACTGAAAAATACCAGGCGGTCATAAGATTACAGAGAGATTCCTCTCTTTCTTTCGGAAGAGCGCATTCATTGTGACTTGATTGAAAGCGGGTTTGGTCACACGTTGTCCGATGATGCCACATCCATTTCCAAACTAGTTTAAAACCCAATTTCCAACGCAGCGCTCCTTGAGGTTCCATGCAACGTCATGCAGCTGGAAACCGCGGTGTTGAAACATCGCTAGAAAAACCAATGTACCAAGAGTGTATTTCCATATTGTCGTTTCGCGGCAGCATTAAAAAAGACTGCTGATGAATATACAAGGATATCTTTGAACCAGCATCGAAGGCTGTTCTGTTGGAGTGACGAGTTACAAGGACTTGTTTCAGCAAACACTGCACTCTAAACACGAAGTTCAGTTTGGAACACTATATTTTAACATGGGCTTAGATAGGAAGTGTTCTTTTAGGAACACACGTTTTGTTTTTGGAACACACTGAGTGTTCCACTGGAACACTCAGTGTATTCAATGGAACACTTAAGTTGTTCCAATGGAACACTAAAGGTGTTCCATGCCGCTCATGTGTTCCAAATCTGTGACAGGAATGTCACAGATTTGGAACACCCAGTGTGTTCCTGGAACACAGTGGGTGTTCCATAAATGTTCCTAAAAGAACACCTCCTATCTAAGCCCATGTTAAAACATAGTGTTCCAAACTGAACTTCGTGTTTAGAGTGTGATCCTGGACTTCTGTAATTGTGAGTCAATGGGTCGATTTTTTAAACGAAGCCCATCTTTTAGGCCGCGGATTATTTTCTTTTTAAATGCAATTTTGTACACAAAAAGAAAAGAATCCGCGGCCCAAAAGATGGGCTTCGTTTAAAAAATCGGCCCAATGATTATTTGATTTCCGTCTTGTCTGGCGCAGTGGCATATACGAATACCTGCGGGATTAAATGCAGTGAAAATCCCTAAAATGGTTTCTGTCCCATGAACGAAAAAAAATGAAATGTGAACTTGATGATGTCATCCACACTAGGTATATTTTTTTAATTTCCAATCGAGGACACAGATCAGTCGCTTCCTTCCGAAAGACAACTCTGCGCACTTCGTATTGGAAAGATGTCAATGTTTAGTGATTTTTGCGCCTTTGATGTGCAGAAATAGATGCTGAGGCCCTTTCGTCCTTTGGTCTCCGCAGTCGGTTCTTATACAGGGTTTCCCTAAAGTCACTTGACAACCCCTGCTATTTGCCAGTTTTCAATCTTCACTTATGGGGCTATTTCTACAGTTTTCAGGTTCTTATTGGGCAGGCTGCCTGCTGACGGTGTCATCCATTCGAATTGGGACAAACTCCACTCCAAGCTTCCAGATTTGCGTCAAAACTGCAATGCACTTTTCTCTTTTTTGGAGATGTCAAGTGACATTTGGGAAACCCTGTATATCTATTCTTATTGTAAGTTTGGGAATCAGCAATGCATAACATCATCTGACAATAACTACATTGCAAATTCCTCCTGAACTGGAAGGAGTTTTGGTAAAGAGGTTCCAGGGAAGGGTGAAGTTGGTCGGTGGCGAGAGGGTGGGACTGGGCTACCAGGATAGGGCATGGAGGGCTGGCACAGCAAATGCAAGGAATGGTGGGAAAGGATTAGGGTGAGAAGCTGGGTATACTCCTCATTCTACTTGAAGATATGAGCTAAGAATGCTCCCAAGTGTGCTCAGAGTGAATTCAGAATTCTTTCAACAATGAAAACTCGGTCGAAAACTTCATTCTCGGCATAGAAATTAAAGTTTTTCTGTGTATTTAAATGGAAGAGTGTGAAGCATTCTCAGCTCATATCTTCAAGTGGAATGAGCTGTAGAGTAGAAGGGTTGAACATGGTTGGAAATGGGACACCACATTCTATCTGAAGATGCTAACGGACAATGCTTCACACTATACTCCATTCAAATACGCAGAGAAACTTTGATTTCTGTGCTAATTCGACATGTCTCGACTTGTTTTCCATTTTTGCAGGAATCCTGGTTTCCCTGTAAGCATACTTAGGAGCAATCTTAGCCTCATCTGTTCAAATGGAACGGGTGTAGAAGAGAGAGGGGCAGTTTTGTGCAGGGGGGGGGGCAAAATGACGAAAGCCCATACGAATTATTTATTAAATTCCAAATTAAACTTCAAAGTTGTAATTTCCTTTCATCTCCTTTTTGTCCTTTTTCCTTTCTCTGCGCGTCCTTTGCGCATGTGTAAACTGACTCTCCACCTTTCGCCCTTCACCCTCCCACCGACCCTTGAAGGGAATTCCACTTTCACCCAACTCCTCCCATTGCTTATTCATCTCAACTTTCTTCCCCTTTCTTTTTGCAAGACCCTTGCAAATTCTGGCAACTCACCTCCCACCCGAAATTAGAGATATAATCCTTTACCCTAAGCCTTTTTCCTCCTTTTTCTTCTTAACCTGCCATTGCACCATTATTTCTTCCCGTTCTTTTGTGCCCTAGGCTATTTCTTTATGACTGATGATATTTTCGCATTCTTATCCACCTTTCCCTTCTAATCTCTTTTCACCTACCTACCTCTGTTTCGAACCCCGACCCTTTAAGGGTCTTCTGTTTTCTATCTTGTTATTACAGAATTTTTTTCGTCGCATTATTTTATGTGCAGTGGCGGCAGAATTAATGTGTTCGTACATGTATTTTTCCCATTCAACTGTTGTGCCGAAACGTTCGTGTCGCCATGAATTTGGCTCACCCGCTGATCTGACATCTTTCAGCGAGTGAGCTCAGTCGATGGATCACCTTCAAACTTGACCCCTTTCTGGGGGTCAGGTCACGCACAACCACAATGCTCGAGTATATGCTGGCATAAAAGATTGCGATTGTGATTGCGATTGTGAAGATTGCGGTTGACCACTTATGTTCAGACCTAGTGCAATGTATTCTTGACCAATCCCAACCCACTTTGCGCATTCTGACTGTTACCAAGGGCTTGCATTGCACATAAAACACACAAATTCTTTGCCACTCTATATTTCACCCTGTACATAAAATTCGAATGCTGGGCATGCAGCAGTGGTATATTTTGTAGCCCAGGCATCTAAAAGTTGATCACTATTCGTTTGCTGTCATTAGAAAGAAACTCTGAATCAAAATTGCCACTGAGTGGGGAAAAACTGAAAAATTGCCCTTTTTCGCTGGTGGTGCAATAAATTTGTCCAACAGTATATGCTGGCATAAACATGCGCTAACGTTCTGGTGACTGAAAATGTCTCTGAAATAGTTCTGAAAATGTCCCAAACATGTCAACAAAAATGCCCTAATTTTTATGACCACCGCATAAAATCATCTTGCGAAAGAAAATTCATTCACCTTTTTAAGTTGAGACTTGCTAACCATACCGAACGTTTCAGACTTTTTACGAGACACCCTACCCTGTACACTTGCCGTTTGTTAAATTACCACTAAGGAGCGCAGTAGGCAACAGTAAAAAGCGTTAAATATCTGCGAAAGGCATTCGAAAATGCCGCTTCGGGCTTATATCGTTAACAGAAAAACTTGAAAACGTGGCCGAAAACGTTAAACTCAGTTGGACAAAGAGCATCCGCACCTGACGGGTTTTCGTGCTTTTTCCCTTTTGATGCTTTTCCCTTTTCATGCTTTTTCCTTTTCATGCTTTTTCCCTTTTTCCGCAGCGGTAAATGCACGCCCTTCGGGCAAAACTTTGTTTCAAGTCGCTTCCACTTGAACTTGAGCCATAGGCATGCAAAAAACAGATTTTCATTCCGTTTTGACCCTGTTTCATTTCATTTCGTTTTGACCCTGTTTCGCGGGCATCACTGCGAGAAACTCTCTTTGATGTCGTTTCTGCTCTTGAACTTGAACTGCCTTTTATTTGGTTACAAAACTGTCAAGAGGGACCGTTGACAGTCCGAAAATGGGGGGAAGGGTCGATACGGGAGGTGGGGCAATGCGTCCCATCTGTGCCAACGAAATCGATACGTGCTTCGGCTCACATCGCAAGTTGGCACACAGAAACCGCGCACTTGATGTGCGAAACCGCACACATGATGTGCGCTTGGGAATTTGCAGTATGAAAGTAACGGGTGGGGTTCCAAGGGTAACTCCCTTTAGGGGGTTTGGGAACAGAGTTAAAGAAATTTTTAAAATTTGGAGCTCATTTTGGGTGCAAAAAGGCAGAACTTTTCAATCTGCAGCTGTACAGTTACAGAAACAATAATGACTCCCTTAATACAAGTACAGTGTGTTGCAAAAAAGATGTCACACATACAGGGGGAATGGGAGATGATGAAAACCATTTGCAAAAAAGGTGTCACACATATGGAGACTTAATGGAAGATGATGATTTCCATTTGCAAAATACCTGTCACACATATTGGCTTATGGGACAACAAACCAAACAAGAATCATTATGTGATAGACGTGATAATGACAGTGTAATGATTCTTGTTTGGTTTGTTGTCCCATCTAAGCCAATATGTGTGACAGGTATTTTGCAAATGGAAATCATCATCTTCCATTAAGTCTCCATATGTGTGACACCTTTTTTGCAAATGGTTTTCATCATCTCCCATTCCCCCTGTATGTGTGACATCTTTTTTGCAACACACTGTACCTACCTACATTTGATTATGGGAGTCGTTCGGCCGTATTCCCCATTGCAACTCACCCTCAGGTTCAACTCAATGGCCAATTCAACAGACGGATGCATCATTCAATCCAACAATGGAAAAGGAATTAGCGCTGCGCATAGAAATTAAATTTTCGCAACACAAATCTTCTAATGAACTGGTTATAGAGTTGAACTTGAGGGTGAGTTGCAATGGGGAATACGGCCTGTTGTTTAATTATTTATTCGCATTGTTTCATAATTGTTCAAATCAGATCCATTCTGATACAAAATAGATCCAAAATTAGATCCAAAATCAGACCCATGCAGAAAAGGAGTCAGAACATTTTCAAAAAACTTTTAGCATAACCCTGGTGGCAACCAAACGTTCGAACAACTTTGTTTTCAACCATAAAACACATTCACATTTTCACCGTACTATAGCTACTGAAGGTTGTAAACAAAGTTGTTAAAAGTTGTAAATAAAGTTCCATCTTCCCACGGAAATATGGAGCTGTAAACTTCAGCAGAAATTGCTGCGGTGTGAGTGACGAACGGTCGCTGCAGATGCTGGGAGTACTGAAATTGGACGTCATTTTAACAATGTCGTCTTGTACAAATGCAGATATACGGATGGTTCCCTGATTCTATTTCGTATTTTACATAGCCTTTATACGGAGCCATTCTGAATAGGCGGGCTATAGGCGATTTTTTTTCAGACTTTTGAAGCACGGGGCAATGTGATTCCCAATTTCGTGTGCGCCGCAAAACACATTACATGAAGGAATGCATTTAACAGCGCTTACTGGATGGGGAATAACATTGCCCCGTGCTTCAAAAGTCTGACGAAAATCTCTTATGGCCCGCGTATTTTGAATGTCTGAGTATACTGGCGGCGGAAAAAGATTTACCCACACATGTGAAAAATTTCCATTCTTGAGATTTTAGCAAAAACTCCATGCTGTAGAAATAAAAGATCCTCTTTCATCACTAATGTCAAAATCTGACACCTCTAGAAAGCTCCGTTGCAATTTGGCGCTTTAATTTCTACCAAATGCATAGGAGTAAAAAGAAAGAAAAAAAAGTTTCGGAGGCAACAGTTAGATGGGAAAAACACATGTAATCTTTTTCCGCCGCCACTATGTATACATGGAGCTCCACCATTGACAGCAACAATGCAAAATTCAACAATTGACTTTTTGTTCGTTTCTCGACCCTCTTCGCAGAGATTTTAAATGAAAATTATGCGGAATAGAAATGAAAGTTTATCTTATTGTAGAATCCCATGTAAACTAGAATCGAGGGACAATCTGAATGGTAATCTTGCATTGCGAAAATGTGCTTTGCAAATGCGGTCTGTTTTATGCAATGATATATTTATATATGGTGCATGAATTTGGATTATACACTTTGCAACGGTCTGTTTCTGCGATGTTATGGGTGCATTTGGATGTTTGCAAGGGAGAAAAACAGCAGTTGTGTTTCAGAAAAACACAGGGCCTTTTCAAGTTGCCATCATGAGATCAATGTAATTTCAAGCCCATAATGTGGGACGAATAATACACTGTCTTTCTTTTTTAAATTCTCTATCTGGGTATAGATAAGTGTAGGAGTGGTTGATTTTAGGGTGGGGTATTCGGTCAGGTGAGGCTGGGTTAAGGTTAGGTTAAGCAAGCTCATAAAGCAGAGGGCCACTTCGAGCGAAGGGTGACATTTCACTGCACATTGCACAATTTACTGCACAAATTACCGTATATACGTATAGAATGACGGATCTTTGTAATAGATCCGGAATGCTATAGGAGGTAACAGTTAAATGGGAAAAACACATGTATGGGTACATTTACGCCGTCACTATACCTGCTAATCTTTTGGAGCATCCAATAGATGCGGAGTTGATGTGATTCCATAAATACAGTTCGGTGGCTGGGGCCTATTGACCGAGTTCTATCTATTGCTGCGTCTGAATAGCAAACCAACTGGACACAACCAGGGAATTCGATAAGCCGCAATTCTGCGGCAAGGGCAATAGCAAGAGATTCGAGAAAATCCCGTTTCGAGAGAGAGAGAGAGAGAGAGAAGAGAGAGAGAGAAATAAGGTATGTCTCCAAGGCAGATTTTAAATTAAAATTTATAGCGAGGTTGACCAGGAAAGGTACGTCAGAGACATAGATCAAAATGCTGGCGCAATGCCCGGCTGGGATTCTGGAATGTATCGAGGTTCTCTTCGAAAAAGAAATACCAAGGTATGAAGGGTAAAATGGGGTTCTCCAGCGTTTTCCTGGGGAGCAAAAAGACAAGCCCAGAAAGGCAGAGGAATTTTTTCTGGCCTGAAAACCATTGGGTTCTTATTGAAAAATACTTTTGCCCGGTAAAAACGCTGAATCAATACCTGTTATCCAGCACATTCACAATACAAGAACAGTGTCAGTACCTGCATTATTGGGCCGTACGAACTTGGCCGAATGTTGCAAAAACGCTGCTGGCCCGGTAGCGATTTTACAAACCCTGCCGCGACTTTAAATCGCAGAGAGCGTTTTGTGCAAGAATGATCGATTGGGGCCCTGTTTTCGCAAGAAAGCTGTTCGAACCTTTTTCTTTCCTAAAGCTATCTGAACCTGACCTAACCTTGTCTCCTCTCGGAAAAAACAATGCTCGGTGGGGGCCTGGCCTGCCATCTAAAGTCGCGGCACTGTTTGTAAACTGGCGGCCCGGTAGTGGTTCGACTCAGCACGCGCTAAAATTTGTTGCACTATGATCATCCCTATTTCTTCTCGGCCAAACGGTAAAGTGAAGAAAAATCAACGGTGCATCAAGAGTAAAAAACGAGTGATGGTCGCAATTTGATTTGTTTATGTGATGTCTGACAGGACAACTTCTGTCTGGCACCCTGTACCTCCTCGCTGCCTGTGGTTGTTTACAACCAACAGGGTCACTGGTTGTTGTATTATAGTGCTCATTTTTAATTTAGCCTTTCTTCTTTTCTATTTTCCAATTCGAAACGCAGCGCTGATGATTGACGTCACAGATACCGCCCCATACGCAACGAGAAGGAAGGCAGCGAGAAAAAGCAATAATGCCAATGATGCCGACGCCGCCGCTGCTGCGCTCTTGCGGGAAAATTGGAAAAAAATCAAAGCTATTATTTTTTCCGCAGTTTCCATTTTCGATGTTTCGGATGGAGATGGAAAAACAAAGAAAGCGCAACTGAGGCCGTTTAATTAATAACCAACAGCATACGCTAAAAGTACCTCCATGTTTGATTGAATTGAATTTGAATTGAATTGAATTGTATTTATGGGTTTCCCCATTATCATACACATACAACAAATTTTCACACACATACACAAGGAGGGAGAAGGAAATGAAGCTGGGAGAAAACGGTGAGGAAATTGAACAGTTAATTGATCAAAACGACTTAAATTATTATCAGTCAATGGAGCAGATAGACAAAAGGAGCTAATGAGTGGAAGATACCGTTCAGCGCACCCATGTTCAGAACGCTCAGAGCTCAGGCAGGAAAATCTCCTCCTAAGAATTGGTATGCTCAATGGCTGGGAGAACACTGTTGCAGGCAGTACATTCCAGTCAGCGATTGCACGCGAAAGGAAGGAAAATTTTCCAACATCTTTTTTGAAGGAGAGAGGCCTTATCTTGAAAGGGTGATCATGCCTGCCATAGAATGAGGGAGAGTGAATAAACATAAGCAGTTCCCCCCACCCCCAGTCGCGCAAAGCACTCGAAACAGGCACAAGAGCCGGTGACATTTTCTCCTGGCTGCCAATGTCGGCCAACCAAGCTAAGAAATCATTGCGGACACGCTGCTTTTCCTTCGATAGTCTCCAACAGCAAAGCGAGCGGCACGGCGCTGGATGCGTTCCAACGACGCGCAGATTTGCAAACTAAATGGGGTCCCCAGGAAGTCGATGCATACTCCAAAATAGGCCTAACTAAGGCAAGATAGGCAATTCCACGTATTTTAGCGGGGCACTTCCTAAAGTTCCTTTTAATGAAATACAGAGCACTATTTGCTTTTTTGGTTACTGCTGCAATTTGTCTAGACCAATCGAGTTTGCGATCAAAGATAACTCCCAGGTATGTTGAAAAGGGTTGCGGGGCGATTGGAAAAGGGTTGATGGCGCAGCAGGGTCCGTTTTGGGCCAGAATCGCCTGATTTGACGGCAAAATCACCTGATTTGGCGCCAGAATCGCCTGATTTCACACCAAAATCGCCTGATTTGGCGGCAGAATCTCCTCTGGCGCCAGAATCGCCTATTTTGGTGCCAAAAGTGCCATTTGTTGAGCCAAACGCCCCTGCCATATAGCGCTAAAAAGCCCATCCTAGTGCCAAAATCGCCTGTTTTGGTGACATAAGTGCCTGTTTTGGTGACAAAAGCTCTTGTTTCCGGTGCCAAGAGCGCCATTTATTGGACGAAAAGTTTCTGACCTGACGGCAAACGCGCCTGCCCAAAAACGCTCGTTTGGGTGACAAAAGCTCTTATTTTGGTGTCAAAAGCGCTATTTGTTAGGCCAAAGGTTCCTGTCTTGGTTCCAAAAAGCCCATCTTGATGCCAAAAGCACCTGTTTTGATGATAAAAGCTCTTGTTTTGGTGTCAAAGGAGCCTATTTTGGCACAAAAACGGCTGCAACGAGTATCTGAGAATTTCAGTCTTGCGACGAAACAATTTGGTACCTATGCAAAAATATTCAAAATTTGTGTTGACAGAAAAACACACGCTGATCTGTGTCCATGTTTTCACCGATGCCAAGAACCAAGGCTGCAGAATTCTGAGTTGCACCATCCTGGCCCCCCATCATTAAAAACACGGAGGAAAAAGGATCACATGTTTTGTTCTTGTGATTGTAGTTTGTTCTGGAGTATTACGCCTAACTAATTTTGAATGTAGGCAATCCGAGTTGCACGGACGCGATGGTTGCATACCCGATTCGATTCAACGGGGTTTTATGATCCATTTTTTTTCTTGAGCATCATCCAACACTCGAGGAGCGGCGTCATGGGGTTTCGGGGATGTTGTAAGCATTGTGTCACTGGTTGTGCAGTGAAACTTTTCCTGTAACTGTCCGATAGAAGCACGAAAAGACAGACTAAACCGGAGGTTTCCGATTGGAACATCTTTTAGACACGGGCTTGGATGGAAAAGTTTCGTTCGGAACGTCATTAGAACACGAATAGGCGTGTTCTTGGAACACCATTTCCCTGCGACAAGTTTGGAACACACTCCATTTGGAACATTCGATGTGCTCCAAATCGCGAATGTGATAAAAATTTGTGAGAGGAAAATCGTGTTCAAGAACACACCACGCGTTCCAAAAATGCTGCGAATCCATCTTAGCCCGTGTTTAAAACGTGCTCCAAATGGAAACCTCTGATTTAGAGTGTAGGCATCGATATTGTCTCATTGTAGGGTCGTGAGCAGGTCTACGTGAAAAGTAAGAGCGATTGGAATGCAGCCTGTATGGGAGTTTTAACACAACAAAACAATGGCCCTCTTTTACAGAAAACAAAGCAAAACAAAAGCCTTTGATGTTGTCCAACAGAAACTATGGGACTCACTGGATGACCCGCGGGACATCAGAAGCGGTTATTCATTACTGAAATTTCGAACCAGACGTATACCAACAGGCTCAGTCATTACTTTTAACAATTAGGTGGCGTTTTTTACTGATCGGGAAACAAAAACGGCAAGAATACTTTCATTTCTGCGCCGCAGTGTGGGTTTTTTTCGCAGCAGAAACTGGCAACAATGGAATGTGATGAAACTTTAATTTATACGGTATCGAATATTTAGTGGCAGAAAACCGAAAAACAACATGCATGTACACGCTAAACGTTACTCGCTCGGCACTGTACAACCCATCTCCGTTCCAATACGTACTGTCATGGTTTGGCAGGCCTATGACAGGGCCATAGACAGGAAATTGATAGATTAGATAAATAAAATATTGGGCTATTTTGAGCTGGAGCAATATATGAAATTACTGGCTTGATTGAGATGTATTCATATCTGTGATGATGTCACTCGACCAAATGACAAGGTGTCGTGAAAGTATTTTTACCCTCGTATTTGGATGGCACAATACCCTCTCACATTTTTTATTCAAATAAGTCGTTAGATTGTTTATATTCGAAAACCAATCTCGCATTTTTGCATTCGAAAAAACACTTCGCATTTTTGTATTCGAGAAACCATTTCGCATTTCTGTAATCAAAAACCATTTCGTATTTATGTATTCGAGAATAACCACTTCGTATTTTATACTCGAATAACCCTTTCGCATTTTTGCATTCGAAAAATCATTTCTCATTTCTGCATTCGAAAAACCATTTAATTTTTCTGCGTTTCGAATATAGGCCCCATTACAGTTTTGTTTTTGAATAACCATTTCGCATTTTTTCATTCGAAAAACCATTTCGGATTTTTTGTGTTCGAATATTTCGCATCTATGCATTGGAAAAAACTTTGGCATTCTTACATTCGAATATCTGCTTCGTATTTTTTGTTTTTCTGCTCATAAAATGGACCCAAGGACTTGGGTAAACCAAACCCTCTCACCCTTAACCAGGCACCCAACAAAACCCGATGCCAAATGCTAAAATGCGGTCAATGAGGCAAATTTAACCGGAAAATCACTCTCCGATAACAATCATACCCCTTGAACAAAACGAACTTTGCCCTTTCTTGACCCTTGAATGAAGGTCGATAACGTTCAGCAAAGAGGGTCTTCTCGAGCGAAAGGTCACAAGAATGGATATTAAGTCTGTTCACGTTGATGCCAGCACATAATTTGGTGTTACAAGCACCATGACATAAAACTGAAATGAAAACGGCACCTAAATGCGCAATGGAATGTCAAAAAATTTTATGGCAAAATTGCAATAAAAATGAACTTGAGTCGCAGGAAAGAAGCTGGGGGGATATGGTGTAACAGATTCTGAAGCATGGTGCATACAATACTCGTACAGGGTGTTCCGTAAGTTGTTTGCAAACTTCTTGGGCAGCTTTCTGAAGCAATTCCAAGACGAAAATCTAGAATGTAATTTTGTCCACCGATGACTTCTATGGGGGTATAGTGGCGGCGGAATTAATGTATCCACACATGTGTTTTTCCCATCTAACTGTTGCCTCCGAAACTTTTCTTTCTTTCTTTTTATTCTTATGCAGGCGGTAGAAATTAAAGCGCCAGATCTCTAGTAAGCGTTCAAGAGGTGTCAGATTTTGACCTCGGTTACAAAAGAGGATCTTTAATTTTTGCAGTATGAAGTTTTTGCCAAAATTTGAACGGTCGCAATTTTTCACATGTATGAGTACATTAATTCCGCCGCCGCTATACATACCCCTCGAGAATAAACATGGGACCCTACACACTTGAAGTCAACATTTTGAAAACACTAAAAATTACTGTAGACCAAATTGTAAAGCAAAGAAAATGACAAAAAAGCACGAAGTGACTGCAGACAGAGCACATCGGACTGTTACTTCTTGCTTTTTTGTCATTTCCGTTGCTTTCCAAATTGGTTTACAGCAAATTTTTGATGTCTCAAGCATGTCGTCGAATTTTACTGTGTAGGGTCCAATTTACGGTTAGTGTCCTCAAGAAGTCATCGGAGGACAAAAAGCCATTCTACATTTTCGTCTTAGAATTGCCTCAGGAAGCTGTATACGAGGTTTGGCAAATCACTGACGGTACACACTGCATGATACACATACACTCTAAACACGAAGTTCAGTTTGGAACACTATATTTTAACATGGGCTTAGATAGGAAGTGTTCTTTTAGGAACATTTATGGAACACTTGGTGGGTTGTTGGAACACATTGAGTGTGCGATTTGGAGCACTTGCGGTGTTCCAAATCGCTCATGTGCTCCAAATCTGTGACAGGAATGTCACAGATTTGGAACACTTATTGTGTTCTAAGAACACACCAAGTGTTCCATAAATGTTCTTGAAAGAACACTTCCTATCTAAGCCCATGTTAAAAAAATGTGTTCCAAAGTGAAGTTTGTGTTTAGAGTGTAACTTTTTAATTCGCACAGATTTGCGGGACACACTGTAAAATACAAATAGCTTTTTTAATTCGCAAAGATGGCTTTCACGAGACGCGGATGAGGAATCTCATTCCTCATCACGCCGGAAGGACTGACGACAGCCGCGTTTTTATGGATTGGATGGCGCATTGAATTTATAAAGAACTAGAAATTTATTCCCGCTTGACTGGAGGAGATCCTGATATGAAGTGTACCTACAGGTTGATCCGAAGGTCGCGCGCGCCAGATAGCCTTGCTTGTTCAGAAGTGCTTTTCCACTGCTGCCGTCTTGCGTTCTTTTGAGTCGATTTAAACGATCAGTCTTCTGGACAACAATGGATTTTACCGGCCGTATTCTCCATTGTTATACATCCTCAGGTTTTATATGTGCTGCGAAAATTTCATTTCTGTGCACAGTGCTTATTCCTTTTCCATTTTTGCATTGAAAGATGCATCCGTCTGTTGAATTGGCTATTTGAGTTGAACCAGAGGGTGAGTTGCAATGGGGAATACGACCGCAAGTGACCTTCCGATGGGGTTGGTATCCCCAATTCAAAAAAGATTCCTTTATAGTTCTTCAGTTATTTCGGTCCATTATACTGACCAATCGATGCGTTGTATTTCTGCAGCAAACTTTTATCCACACAAAAACTGCCACGAAGGAATTGCGGAGGTAGTGAGAGGGACAGCCTCTGCTCATGGAGCAAAAGTAAAACAAATTGAAAACACACGAAGACAGGCCAAAAAGCAACACCTATTAAAAAGTGACTTGTGTGTGAGGTTAAAGGCACAGCGCAGCCAATACATAACATCCGAATTCGAAGACAACTCATTCCAATCACGCATTGTTCTTGGAAAAACGCCCGCATAAACATTTCTGCGACACAATGAGATGGTGAAACTCAGGCAATTAGCCATTGCACCTCTGTAGAGTGTTGACGGAGCAGCCAACCGCGCGGTACTATTGGGCAGATATCTTGCCATTTGTCATGAGATCGCAAAACAAGTTGTCATATCTCAAACGCCTTCGTATCTCCAGCGTAGTTCTAGCGAGAGTTCATTGAGCACATTAGATTTTGCTGTAACTTTTGACGTCGTAAGACAGATCTGAAGGATTGCCGTCCGCACCATGACATTGTAATTTGAAGCCGACAGCGAAAGCTCGAATTCCACGCGGCTTTTATACACTTTATACACTCTACACATCTTTACACACATCTTTATACACTCTACACCAAAAATCCTTCGAACGGTCGGAGCTCACATATACAAACTCAGGCACCATTTGGAATCAACAAGGAATATGCTCCGCTAAGCACATGCCATTCGTGTAACGCGTGACGCCACATCAAGTTCCGTTTGACAAAGTTTTAGCTTGAACTTTGGTATTTCTCTCTGGCATACGAATAATTTTGGAGGACTCTACTTTTGGGCCACGTTGTACGAACATATCACGGGGCCACGATGACATAGAGGTGGGGGGTAAAAAGAGGGGGGACAACATCGGCTGACACTATCTGGTGCTGCCGTCAAGCAACAATTCTTTGCAATTTTTATTTTAACGGCTGTCTTAAGGCGTTCTTAAGGCGGCTGCTGCATATAGCGAAGAATGCACCAAGGTCACAGGCATTCTGACCGGTTTTCGCCTGCCGCATCTTAGAAGAGAAAAAGTCGGATGTACAGCACGTTGCAAAAAAGCTTTCACACATGCAGGGGGAATGGGAGATTATGATATCCATTTGAAAAATAACCTTCACACAGATTGGTTTAGATGGGACAGTCAGCGACGCATGAATGATTGTAGGCCCCTATAGTGCTTGGCCGCACAATGACTCTTGCATAGCTGACTGTTCCATCTATAAGCCATATTACGGCGGTAATTTCAATCCAGGCCCCAGGTTTAAACTTGCAGTGGAGACTTTAGACGTGACGTTTTTCGAAAATTTCTCTGAGAATTTTCGGAAAAGTCAAGATAAAAGTCTCAATTACTTGTGACACCTGGATTAAAATTTTTACCGCAGTAAAGTTGTCCTATCTAGATAGGACAACTTTACTGCGGTAAATACCCCAATATGCGTTAAAAGTATTTTTCGAATGGAAATCATCTGTCTGAATGTGCCCTTTTGAAAATAAAGCCATCATTTACCTTTCCATCTGTTGGTATGTGTGAAGCCTTTTTTGCAGAATGCTGTACAGTACAGCTCCCTGAAGAAATTCCAGCACATGGTTGAGAAATTGGGTTTCCATGCTTTCCCATATCCAGTTGAAAGGGTGTTTTGAGGAAGAGAAAATGTCAACGGGAAAGAAGTGTCGGCTCGGAAGAACGACCCGTCGACAGGCATGCAGTGTTTGACAGGGCGACAGTCGCCGTCGCCCGTCATCCGTGCAGGCAGAGGCACAAATCCCCAATCTGCAGAGTGAGAAGAAGCTGCAGAAGAATCCAGCCTGCGTGTCATGTGACGAGCGAAGCCCTCAATATCAATCTTCGTAGCTGGATGTCAAATCCAGTCATGCCGAAATACAGGCAGTTTCAAATTATTCGAGCGCGTGCCATTTGTGGCTTCTCGAAAAGTCTTGAAAAAAAATGTGACGGCCGGAATCGCAGAGTTGTAATGTTCCCTGTGGTGAAATCTCGAAAATCCGCGGAGATTTTTCTTCCGCTGTGGTGGTATTGACACATCCATCAAAACTCACAAACATGAAAATCATTTCGCCAGCAACAGGTATAAATTTCTTTTTGACAGCGGAAAACTGAAAGCGATTCGCAGTGCCATTCCGGTCGAATTTACAACATGGCTGGACAAAAAAACCACCAAAAAACAACGCAGAAAATGTCCAAAGGGTTTATTCAAATGGCGCAATGCACTTTGGCAAAATGCATTCAAATGCGAGCAACGCTTTCGAACTGGTTGCAGCTCGAACTGGTTGTCCGTTGAGGAGTATGGGTAACTTAAGTGACTCGATAACTTGAGCTTCTCGATTCGATAACTTAAGGAAGTGACTGAATACTTGTAGCAGAGATTCTGCTTGTAGTCCATTTTTTCAGCTTGAAATTCGACAAGTGGTTTTGTAAGAAGAAGCAAGAATGATCTCGGAGATGCACTGCAAGTTATTGGACTGTACAGCGGCGAGAAAATTAATTGGACGACACATGGTAACGTTTCTTTCGGTTTTTTGGGGAAATCTTGAACCCATCAAAATTGGCGTTCCGTCACTGATTTGATGCATATTTCTGTGCAATAAAATCCGATTTCTTGAACCTGAAATCACCGCGATTCAGCCAGTTTTCTCTTAAAGATCGATAAACCAGCAGCAATTGATGGCGCGAGTAATTTTCTCGCCACTGTTCACTGTGAGGCAAAAGTCAAGCATCGATGGACTTCTGCTATTTTTTGTGCGTTACCTAAGCCTTTTGTTTTTCCTCTCTTGGAGGAAAAACAAAAATTTAGGAGCCCATAAGTTGCTCTTTGCAGGAAGACACTCTGAATTAGGATGTCTCTACTTGCTTAAATTATAAGCATGAAAGCCACGAGTTGCATGTAAGGCTGCGGAAAAAACCCATCTTGGAAAAAATTGCAACAGTTCAGATTTTGGCAAAATTCTTTGCTACAGAAATTAAAGAACCTCTTTTGTAACTAAGGTCAAAATCTGACACCTGTAGACAGCTTTGTCAATCTAGCGCTTAAAGTTCTACCGATTGCATAAGAATAAAAAGTACGTTGAATAATTTTACCGTTGAATAATTTTGGAGGACTCTACTTTTGGGCCACGTTGTACGAACATATCACGGGGCCACGATGACATAGAGTTGGGGGTGAAAGGAGGGGGGACAAAATCGGCTGACACTATCTGGTGCTGCCGTCAAGCAACAATTCTTTGCAATTTTTATTTTAACGGCTGTCTTAGGCGTTCCAAGGCGGCTGCTGCATATAGCGAAGAATGCACCAAGGTCACAGGCATTCTGACCGGTTTTCGCCTGCCGCATCTCAGAAGAGAAAAGTCGGATGTACAGACGTTACAAAAAACTTTCACACATACAGGGGGAATGGGAGATGATGATATCCACTTGCAAAATTCATACAGATTGGTTTAGATGGGACATTCAGTGAAGCAAGAATCATTGTAGTGCTTGGCCGCAAAATGATTCTTGCTTCGCTGTCCCATCTAAGCCATTTTACGGCGGTAATTTCAACCCAGGCCCCAGGTTTAAACTTGCAGTGGAGACTTTAGTCCCGACTTTTCCGAAAATTTCTCTGCGAATTTTCGGAAAAGTCAAGATAAAAGTCTCAACTATGTACTTGTGAAACCTGGATTGAAATTTTTACCGCAGTAAAGTTGTCCTATCTAGACCCCAATATGCGTGAAAAGTATTTTCGAATGGAAATCATCTGCCTGAATGTGCCTTTTTTGCAAACAAAGCCATCATTTACCTTTCCATCTGCAGGTATTTGTGAAGCCTTTTTTGCGGAATGCTGTACAGTATAGTTACGCGAAGAAATCCTGGCACATGGCGGCAAAAATTGGGTTTCAAATGCTGCATATTTTTTCCCCAATCCACTTCCGCAAGCGCGTCTCTGTGGTTGTTTGTAATTCCAGCCAATTTCAATATTTAATTTTATAAACCTACTTAACCTAACCTAACCTGACCAATAAACCGAACCTAACCCCATTGCGATCTAAGAAAGAGTTGCGAAGGGGTGGCAATCATGCCAAATGGCAAAAAGCGGATGGCAAGGCAAAAATGCCAAAATTGATGACGTGACAAATTCAGACGACGGGATTGCTGTTGCGATGCTCCTGTGCGCGGAAGTGGATTGGGAAAAAAATATGCTTCAATGCTTTCCCATATCCAGTTACGTAAAAAGAGTGTTTTTGAGGAAGGAAAAATGTCAACGATAAAGTATAGTGTCGGCTCGGAAGAAGGCCCCGTCGTCGACAGGCATGCAGTGTTTGACAGGGCGACAATCGCCGTCGCCCGTCATCCGTGCAGGCAGAGGCACAAATCCCCAATCTGCAGAGTGATAAGAAGCTGCAGACGAATCCAGCCTGCGTGTCATGTGACGAGCGAAGCCCTCAATATCAATCTTCGTATAGCTGCGGATGTTAAATCCAGTCATGCCGAAATACAGGCAGTTTCAAATTATTCGAGCGCGTTCTTTTTTTGTGGCTCATAACTGAAAAGTCTTGAAAAAATGTGACTGCCGGAATCGCAGAGTTGTAATGTTCCCTGTGGCGAAATCTCGAAAATCCGCGGAGATTTTTCTTTCGCTGTGATGGTATTGGCACCCATCAAAACAGATTGACATGAAAATCAATTCTCCAGCAATAGGTAGAAATATCTTTCCATTTCTTTTGAACGCGGAAAACCGCGAAAGAGATTCGCAGTGCCTTTCCGGACAAATTTACAACATGTCTGGCCAAAAAACCACCCAAAAATTATCCAGAAAATATCCAACGAGTTTAATCAAATGGCGCAGTGCATTTTTGAGTGGCGATATTTGTGCGAGCGCACCCTCTCGAATTGGTTGCAGCTTGCTTGCTGTCCGGAGAAGTATTTGAGTATAGACGTTCGATAACTCGGTGACTGTATGTACTATACCTACTTGTGGTCTAATTTTTCAGCTTGAAATTCGACAAGGGGTTTTCCAGGAAGAAGCAAGAAAGATCTCGAAGATGCATGCAAGATATTGGACTCCATGCATACAGTTTGAGGCACAAAAAGTCAAGCATCAGACTTCTGCCATATTTTGCGATAAACTTTTATTTGTAAATCCTCCCTGAAAAGGAGTTTCAGGAGCCCATAAGTTGCTCATTTCCATGGAGTTGTTCCGGATCGGGCAATTCTGCTTGCTTAAATTATCAGGATGAAAGCCACGAGTTGCATGCAAGGCGGCGGAAAAAACTATACCTTGGAAAAATGGCAGCAGTTTTTTATTTTTAGTTCAGATTTCGGCAAAATTCTTTGCTGCAGAAATTAAAGATCCCGTTTTACAAGCGAAGTCAAAATCTCACACTTCTAGAACGCTTTGTTGCAATCTGGTGCTTAAAGTTCTGTCGACATGAGAATAAAAAGAACGAAAAAACGTTTCGGAGGCAACGATAATTAAAAGGGAAAATCACATGTATGGGTAGGTACATTAATTCCGCCACCATAAAACTGGGAGCGTCAGCGGCATGTTACGATTGTGCTGCCGAATGTGTATCGGTTGGCGTTGAAGTGGGGTTAGGCAAAACTGAAACAAAGAGCCTGTGCCCGAACTATAGGGGCCTACTCCACATCTGCCAAAATGCAATGCTGGAGACGGGCACGTCATTTCGGCAGCACGCATTGTTTGTGTGATTGAGGAAGCTACAGCTCGGATTCCATCGGAAACCTTAAACTCATTGCAGTTATTCGCCTGTGGCCATTGTCGTCTTTTACCTTCCGGCTGACGCTCGGAGTATATGTTAAGTTCCGTTCAAGAAATTCTCAAGAGGTAGAGTTCTAGTGTTACCCTGCTTTTTCAAAATGCCCTATTTTTGCAAAATACCAAAGAGTGGTTCAAGATTTCGGTGGAGTTGTTCAAGATTTCGGTGTCTGGGAGCACCATAAGGTTTTTAAACAAAAAATTAATTGTGCATAAATTTCCTTTGGGAGCTGGCAACCATTGCATATAGAACACCATTTAAATTGTATTCAGGAAATGGCCAGATATGTTTTCTGCATGGCATTCAGTTAACATGCGGTTCTCAACATGCGGGCTGAGAGATGCCAGAAAACGTGCATGCAGAATGCATCTTCGGAGAGTCCAAAAGTTATCAGGGATAAGTTAAGTTTAGACGACATTTTACAATCGCCCAATGGTGTTTTATGTATCGCATAAAAACCATTCAACAAGGAATCGTAGAGCCATCGAAACTGCCTCAGGGATTGTTGCAAACGATCCATATAGGCATACGATAAAAGCGATTCTCAGTGCGAGTACGGCCTGCACCCGTAAGATTCCAGTCGATATCATCTTTGTGGCTTGTGGAGCTGACTTTTGACGGTGTGAGTTCCCCGCAGGCGACTCAGTTCATTCCGTTGAGTTCAAGGAAAGAAAATAGCATATGTTGAAACGATATGTTCTGGTTTTTGTTCCGAATTCTGGCTATTTGGAGAAGCAAAGTTCGCGGACAATTTACTGCCTTATTAGTAGGCGGATCTCAAGCATCAGGTTTGCAATAGGAAAAGGCGACAGAAAGCATAAGGACAACAACAAACAATGGGCGATCACCCGGATGCACCCATTGTTTGTTGCACACAAAAAGCAAACAAAAGCTAACTCAATCCAACCTAACCTGCCTAATCTATCCTAACCTGACCTACCTAACCTGATCTACCTAACCTAACCCCCTAACCCAACCTAACTATTTTCTTTATTCCCGAGTGTTTTTATCACTGAAAAGTGCCCGATTCAGAAAGATTAATCAATTACGCCACCCGGATTGAGTTCGACATAAGCAATAGACGGACACCCTGCATGATGTTGACAACACGCAACGGGTGTACCCCAAGCGTTATGGTTGTAACATATACAAGCAAATTGAATGAACTGCCCCCCAACTAAGCACGGCTATCGTTCAGGTTATTCCTGTGCAACTCAACGTTCTACCCTCACAAGGATATAAGCAATATTGCTTGGATGGAAACCTTTCCGTGGATGCAATGTCTTTTGATTTTTCAAAAGGCTTTTGACGTTGAAAGTTTGATTTTTCAAAGGCTTTTGACGTTGAAAGTCACAAACGTTTGGTTTGAAAAAATGAACTTTTACTGGCATTGACAAATTCACCGAAAGGGGAATACCTATTGGTTGCATATACCTATACACCATTGGGCACTTGTCCAATGGTGTATAGGTATGCAACCAATGGGGTACCTCCGGGTAATGCACTATCACCAGGAAACGTGACGTGACATCTCACTATCCAATTGGCAGTAATTTGCTCTCACCCAGTAATGAAATTACACACCTGGGAGTTAAATCTACTAGCCACTGGATTTGGGGCCGCATGTCAAAGTTTAATCTGAAAATCCAATCGGGCTCTGTGCTGTTCAAGATAAACAAAAGGAAATATGCGCAGCGTGAAAGAATTTTCTTATTTTAGCCTTGCAAGACCCTGCATGCGGGATTCCTAGCTTGCGCACTATCTGAATTTGTTACGAGATGATACAGCGTCGTGCAGCCCGTTGTGGGAGATTACCGTCGCTCTAGCAGTGTAAAGGTGCGGACAGACGAGGCGTTTTTGTCGTACACGGGGCGCAGTTTTCACGCGCGCGTTATCGACGCTTGGACGACCAGGGGGACATACGTAAGCGGTGTTGTCGTTTCATTTTTCAAATCCATTGTCTTTTCTTCTCCGGATGCGATCAGTTTTTGATCTGCTGGCCGCTAATTTTCGAAACCTACCGAAATTGCATTGCACTGACGTCATTTTTTAAGCACATTTGAACAAAGGCACACTCGGAAGCGAATTCGGCAGCTGCATCGGTGGTCTAGTGGGCAAGGCACTAGACTACTAATCCGAAGCGTGGGGATCGATTCCAGCAGGTGACCGATTTTTTTCTTTAGATTTTTGTGGCTGGGGGACTTTTTACATTTTTAGCTGTGGGGCACCAGGCGGTAGGCGGAAACCTAGAGCAGGTCTAGATAGTGTAGGAAAGGTTAAGTCAGGTTGAAATACGAGCTTTACAAATTTTCGTTAGTGGTGTATGAAAGAGTTTTTTGTTGAGATGGCGTCAGTACAACCTTGTCAGTGGAAACATTGATGATTAGAGCCCAAATTGGCCACGAACTAAGTGCATTTAAATTTTCCAGCAGAGATGTACCAAGAGGCGGACGACTGAGTCATCTGCAGCAAAAAGCCTTGCATTGCATGTTAGTAAGGAGGGAAGGTCATTTTTGCAAATGATAAAGAGCAGTGAACCCAGAATACTACCCTGGGGGCTCCGCAGGTTACAGGCCGCCTGGCAGAGTAATGGCCCTCAACCGCGATTGAGAACTGAAAAAACCTCCCGGAAAAAACACTCAATGAGGGCGACAAGAGGAGCAGAAAGTTCAAAGAGATGTAGCTCATACAAATGGAGATTATGAGGGATCAAATCAAATGCTTTTTTGAAATCAACAAAAATTGCATGCACCTCTTCCTTTGTCTGAAGTGCACGTCCAATCTCATAAGTAAATCCAATCACGTAGTTGGGTCACACAAGAATGCTTCTTTCTAAAACCATGAGTTGACTGGGATACAATATTTGGATAAGTTCAATGCAAGCCATAATATGTGAAAATGGAATTTTTCAATGATATCACCGCTAACAGAGGAGTGAAATTAGCCGGAAAAGTTTTAGGTTTTCAGAAGGGCTCTTCTATGGTATGGGAATAGTTATGCACCGTATTTTCCCGCCACGTTTTTTCCCGTAACATACTTTTCCAGTTTCTTTTTTTCGCTTTTCATATTTTCCAGTTTCTTTTTTTTTCATAAGTTTTTTTCTCAGTAACTTTATTTCCCGTAACTTTTTTTCTCAGTAACTTTATTTCCGTAACATTTTCCCGTGACTTTTTTCTCGTTTTCTTTTGTGATCGGTAAAGTCTGTGTATACCACGTTGTAGGTTGGTAAACCACGTTGCGGAATGTGCTCTCATGGATATCATTCAGGTACCTACATGCGGAAAATATGGAGTTGCAAACTGATCTGTGTTGTGTTGAAGTCCATGCCTCCAAACGGTGTCATTGAGTTTTCGGTCCTCTGCCACTTGTCCATGATGAGTTTGTAATTGCAGAAACCTTAACACAATCTATCATACTACACACTAAATAGCCGTGAAATCAGAACATGAATGCAAACATCCTCTGGTGTCACGCTCGAGATAATTGCAGGCAAAGTTCCTTCCAGATGGTGTTCGCGTAAAGAAATCTGGCCGCTTAAAAAAAAAATCTGGAAGTACCCTCGGGAAATAATATTAATATTGCTGTTCATATACAGTCAAACGATTGGTGATTGTTTTGCAAATTTTGGACTTTGTGGAAATTGAAGATCCTGTTTGTTGACCGAGGTTCGATTCTGACCTTTTGTGACGCTTTGTTGCAATCTAGCGAATAAAAAGTAAGAAAATTAAAGAAATTCCGTCACTGCTATGCACAAGGGGCAGCTTCGCGGTTTGTCCATTGTTGAGGGTATTGTTAATAGTGAGGACAGGTCGTCTTCGTAAAATATTAAAATTGTGGAATGGGGAAAATCTCCTTGAAGTTTTCGGGAAAACTGATTCTTTAGTAAACTTGTAACACTCCACTGGACCTTTCTGTCATTTGATCAAGTCAAATACCAATGAGAAATTTAGCCTCTTATTTCAGGCTCACTTGTACCAACTTTAATTTCTTTCGGCGCTTGTGGCGATGGCGTGACTTCTTGCTTTGGGATCTCTGGCAATATCTCAAATCCCTTGGATCCGAGGCGATTCACTTGAGACGATACTTGTCCTCTTATATATCAGGACCACTGAATTTGAGCTCCTTTTCACAAAGGTAATTGTCGCACACAGAGAAACTCATCCTGTTGTTCAGGACCACCGATGACCCCTCTTCTGGGATGAAGTTGCACTTCCGAATTAGCCCTGGTAACTGTCGCGATTCGGATTCGTACTTTCGAGTTGGCAAAATTCTTCCGAAGTGCGCCGTTATTCTGTTCGCCCCAAATTACAGGTATCCGAGAGGGGAGCTTATGAGACCCTTAGAAGGTCACAAGCATTCACCTGCAGTCACAAACATAAAGGTAACTTCTTGGTGCAT
Source organism: Sinentomon sp. SZTP_YWyxl (assembly GCA_030068105.1). NCBI lineage: Eukaryota > Metazoa > Arthropoda > Protura > Sinentomata > Sinentomidae > Sinentomon > Sinentomon sp. SZTP_YWyxl. The sequence goes on along the minus strand of JASGXE010006617.1, from coordinate 6,703 downwards.
TCTTGAAGACAAGTGAAAATTTTCAAGTTTGGGATGAACCTTTATTCGGGACACGAATGTATCGATTGTTGAAAATTGTGAGAGGCACAACGACTGACCGACAAAATCCCGACAAAAAATAGTAGGTTCGTGCGTTTGTGGTGTTGATTGTACTGAACCATCTCATGATTTTGCTGCAAGCATGTCCCGAAGCACAATAAAGGCATGCCAACAAACGGTTTTTGCTGCTCAATGTGCATTCGTAATTGATGTGTTTCTGTCATATTTTTGCCTTGTTGAAATTGCATTTGATTTGATCTGTTTGATTTATTGATAAGGGGGACCCCGAAAATAAACGATTCATCCATTCATTCCATTCATTCATTCATTCATAGGTAGTGTAGAAAAGGTTAAGTCAGTTTGAAATAGCTTCAAAAATTTTCGTTAGTAGTGTATGAAAGCGTTTTTTGTGTTGAGATGGCGTCAGGGCAACCTTGTCAGTGGAACAAAACATTGATGATTAGAACCCATATTGGCCACGAACAAGTGCATTTAAATTTTCCAGCAGAGATGGACCAAGAGGCGGACTATAAAGACTGAGTCATCTGCAAAAAGCCTTGCATTATTGGTCATTATTGTAAATGATAAAGAGCAGCGAACCCAGAACAGTACCCAGGGGGCGCCGCAGGTTACAGGCCGCCTGGCTGAGTAATGGCCCTCAACCGCGACTGAGAACTGAAAACACTCAATGAGGGCGACAAGAGGAGCGAGCAGAAAATTCGAAGAGATGTAGCTCATACAAATGGAGATTATGAGGGATCAAATCAAATGCTTTTTTGAAATCAACAAAAATTGCGTGCACCTCTTCTTTTGCCTGATAAGTGCACGTCCAATCTCATTAGTAAATCAAATCACGTAGTTGGGTCACACAAGAATGCTTATTTCTAAAACCATGAGTTTCGGGATACAATATTTGGAAGTTCAATGCAAGCCATAAGATGTGAAAATGGAATTTTTCAATGATTTCACCGCTAACTGAGAGGAGTGAAATTGGCCAGAAAAGTTTTAGGTTTTCAGAAGGGCTCTCCTTTGGTATGGGAATAGTTATGCACCGTATTTTCCCGTTCGTTTTTTCCCGTGACATATTTTCCCGCCACGTTTTTTCCCGTGACATATTTTTCCAGTTTCTTTTTTCGCTTTTCATATTTTCCAGTTTCTTTTTTTCGAAAGTTTTTTTCTCAGTAACTTTGTTTCCCGAAACTTTTTTCCCAGTAACTATACGAGTATTTCCCGTAACATTTTCCCAGTGATTTTTTTCTCGTTCGTTCAAAGTTCTCAAAATGACTCAGAATAGTGAGAATCTGAAAGATGACCTTCTGTGTGTCGAGTGCACTCTCAGGACTGACCAGCACTCCTGCTAGAATCAAGTTATTCACTCACATCGTGGATAACATAATGATAGTGAGGATAGTGCCCATTTTATTGTTAATAGTGAGGACAGGGGGTCTTCATCAAATATTAATATTGTGAAATGGGGCAAAACTCCTTGAAGTTTTCGGGAAAACTGATTCTTTGGGAAACTTGTAACACTCCACTGAACCATACTCATTTGATCAAGTCAAATACCAATGAGAATTGATAGCCTCTTATTTCAGGTTCACTTGTACGACCAACTTCAATAACTTTCGGCGCTTGTGCTGACGGCGTGACTTAGTTCTTGCTTTGGGATCTCTGGCAATATCTCAAATCCCTTGGATCCGGGGCGATTCACTTGAGACGATGATAGGTAACTGTCCTCTTATCTCAGGACCACTGAATTTAAGCTCCCTTTCACAAAGGTAATTCAAATTGTCGCACACAGAGAAACTCGTCCTGTTGTTAAGGACCACCAACGATGACCCCTCTTCTGGGATGAAATTGCACTTCCGAATTAGCCCTGGTTAACTGTCGCGATTCGGATTCGTCCTTTCGTATTGGCAACTTTCTTCTGAAGTGCGCCGTTATTCTGTTCGCCCCAAATTACAGGTTTCCCTGAGGAGAGCTCATGAGACCCTTAGAAGGTCACAAGCATTCATATGCAGTCACAAACATAACTTCATGGTGCATGCTTAAACACAAGTGATAATCTTCAAGTTTGGCATGAACCTTTATTCGGGACACGAATATATCGATTGTTGAAAATTGTGAGAGGCACAACGACTGACGGACAAAATCCCGACAAAATCATATAGTAAGTAATGTTGATTGTACTGAACCATCTCATGATTTTGGTGCAAGCATGTCCCGAAACACAATAAAGGCATGCCAACAACACGGAGGTTTCAGAAAAATGCGATGGGAAAAATGAAACGGAAAAAAAGTTACTGCGAAAAAAAATTACAGGAAAGAGAAATAAAGATTGGGAAAACATGACACGGGAAAAAAGATACTCTGGGAAAATATGATGCGGGAAAAAAGACACTGGGAAAAAAGACACGGTAAAAAATGTCGGGATAAAATGTCACGTGAAAAAACGAACGGGAAAATACGGGACAACACGATGGGGATCACATTCCCCATGCCAAAGAAGGGCCCTTCTGAAAACCCAGAACCTGTAAGCTCGATCCCTTTGCTTTGCTGTGCATCTCTGCCTGTTGGCTTCGGCCAATATAGGGAGCCTCACAATAATTATTCATCTTTCTCTGATGCAGCACGCAAATCCCGCGGCGGCCCGCCTGAAATGTTCAACGAATTTGACATTCAAAGCGGGGGCGTTTTCAACGCCCAGGCGTGAATCACGCCCCAAAAAGTTGTGTCACACGAAGCGTTTTTGACGCGTACGGGAAAACAGCGCCCCGCGTACGACAAAAACGCCTCGTCTGTCCGCACCTTAAGGATCTTCCAACACTGTCAGTGCAGATTCCTCAGAACCAGATGACGGCAACAACTTTTCCCCCAGCAAGTTCAGGCCTACCCCGACCACCCAATCGACTCAACATTTAGCAGCCAATCCAACTTCCTTTTTTGTTTTTATTCAACCAACTGACAACACGTGTTTCCGTTGTCCATCTCGTCCACTTTAGGTACCTCTGTGATGCCTTGGATAAAGGATACCCCAGATATCCGAAATCGATCAGGAATGACGATCAGTGATACCTACCTACCTACTTCTGATTGGAATTCAAGTTGCTGATAATGGATAAAGAAATACCTGGGAAGAAAGTGCAGATACCAAATTGCCTTGCACTTTCGAAAATGATCTTACCTCCACAGCAAATATTCCAATTAACCTGTGCGTTCCAGTTATGTAAAAATATGTCCACCCAATACCCATAGCATAGGTAGGAGATTGCAATTTAATTGGGCAGGTAACCAAAGTTTTCAAATCATCACAAGACCTGTTTCCTCAGTCAAATATTTTGGAGGGGTGAAAACCCTCATTTGTTCTTCAGGCTGTTTCCATAAGTTTGTGAAAGTTTTAGTACGATTTCAGCAACTCTGCATGCATTACAAGAAGGAAATATTACGCCTGATCAAGAATGTGAAATAACATTTCGATGTTTGTCAAAACAGTGTGTGGCAGATTTCGAGCTGTTTTGGAAATGGCCCAAGTTTGATGGAAGCACCGACATAAAATTTCATGAACTTTCGAGAGCCAGTTTATGGTCACATCAGATCCGAGCATAAGAACAATTACCTCTGCTCGGATTACCCTGGATGCCCTCAAATTATTTTTTAAAAATTCCTTGATCAAGGTGAAAATTTCGTGTAATGAGGAGAAATGCAATAAAAATGGACACAAATAAGACCTCACAAATGCATGAAAATAAAATTCACAACGAAAATGTCTTTGAACACAACAGAGAGGTTTTCGTCTTTCAACACGTCATTCGAAGATTAAAAAAATCTTCAGCTGTAAAATTTTCTCTCAACTGTTAGCAGGCTCATGTCTTGCATCTCTTCCGCATTCATTTGAGGGTGTTGAGACGAGTGACTCTTTCTTTTCTGTCTTGAAAGAGACTACAGGAAATGCTTATTCTCAACCTGTTGCCATGAGTCGAAAGAAGGCCAAATTCTCTTCCCTTCCATGGCTCTCACCTGATTTGACTGACAATATGGTTCTTAGGGACAATCTTGTTTCTAAGGCGCTCAAAAAACCATTCAATGTGGCTTTGCAACGGCGTCTCCGTGAGCTGACAACTCTTATTAAGGTGCAAAGTGAAGACTCCAAACGTAAATACTTCTCGCAACTTTTTTTGGAGGCAAACTCGCCCAAAAAAGTGTGGGATGTCATGCATTCTGCCGTAAACCTCAAGAAACGTGCTTGTCCTGCACACATAGTAATTGTGACAGTGGACAAAGATTGTTATAGCGGAGGAGTTCCCGCTGCTCATGCACTACAGAGAGCCTTCTGTGCTCCTATTCCGGGGATTCGTGACTCGATAACATTCCCACCCGCATTAGGAAATGTTCCTTGGAACATGAGTACATTATCATTAGTTCCAGTGGATGACCAGGAAATTTCTTTTTACATAACTTCGCTCAAAAATGTCACCACTGGTCCTGATGCCTTGCCGGCTAAAGCAATTAAATTCAATTCTCGTTTACTTATTCCTTGGCTGGTAATTGTTGTTAATCAGATGTTTCTTCACGGCCTCATTTCCATGTAACATGAAAGATTCAATTACTGTTCCTATCTTTAAAAGTGGGGATCGCTTCAATCCAGCAAATTACAGACCGATAGCCTTGCTGCCTGTTCTTAGCAAAATTTTTGAGAGGGCGATTCATGCTAGGCTGTCAAAATTCTCCAGCATATGCGGTCTAGTATCCCATATGCAATTTGGTTTTACTCCAGGCAAGTCCACCTTGGATGCATTGTCCAGAATATCTGAATTTATTCGTCTGGAAGTAGATAAGGGAAGGATGTGTTTGGTCATTTTAATAGACTTTTCTAAGGCGTTTGACAGTGTTAATCAAGAAGTACTTGTGGAAAAACTTTACAGACTAGGTATTCGAGGGATTTCTGGCAAACTCATGGAATCTTATCTTTCCAACCGAAGAACGACAGTCAAGGTAGGCACTGCTTTTTCCAATACAGTTCACACATGTTTGGGTGTTCCACAGGGGAGTATATTAGGGCCATTTTTGTTTAATCTGTATCTTAATGACTTGTTTAGTGTTCTTCCATCTTTTGCTACTGTAACTGCATATGCAGACGATGTCACGATTGCAGTTTCTGACATGGATGCAAAGATGCTCTTAGATAAGGCTAAAGAATGCGTGAATGCTTGTCTCCTCTGGTGTGGTAGCAACCGCATGGCCATTAATGTCAATAAATCTAAGTATCTAATTTTCAATTCACGTCCTGACACAATTTTTCCTCCCTTAAAACTTGGTGGTTCATTGTTCGACAGAGTGTACGAAGCAAAACTATTAGGTGTGTTTCTCTCTCCAGATTTGCGATGGAAAGCACATACAGATTATCTATTTAAGAAGTTAGTTTTTGGTCTTTACGTCCTGCGTGTTGGAAGGACTTCACTGCCAAAATCATGTTTACTGCCTCTATTTCGTGCACATTTCGAATCTTACTTGAGATACGGAGCTGCAATTTGGGGATCTACCACAGAATCCATACTTTTACCAATCAACAAGATGCACAAGAGAGCTGTAAGGATTTTGGCAGGACTCTCGTTTGATGCCCCGACCAAGCAAGCTTTTGCTCACCTAGGGCTGTTGAACCTAGGTATACCAAATCATTTATTACCAATTCGTGTTACTATTCAACGCTAAAGAAAATATTACTCCTCCAGAACCGTGCAATTAGGATCATAGGTAATTTGGGTTTTAATGCTCCCACAGCTCAATTCATGATTAGGCACCAATTATTAAATATTTTTCAGATTGTCAAGTATCAATATTTGATTTATGCGTATAAGGAATTTCACGGCATCACGAACCTTGGTCTGGTTGTTCTTTCCAACCCCAGCAATAGGAATACCAGATTAAATCAGCCATATAACATCTTTAGACCTCCACGGGTGAGAACTGACTTTGGTACACATGGGTTTGCATATCAGGTTGCTCCCATTTGGAATTTGCTCCCATTGGAATTGCGTAAATCTCCCTCTCTACAACAATTCAAATCCAGAATTAAACGTTATCTCTTGATTCATCCGGAAATTTAAGCTTCATTTCCTTTATTTTCCATTCACATTTTTGTCCTTGCAGATGATAGACCTAAAGGAGCCTCGTTGTGTTACTATTTACGGAAGTCAATTAGACTTCCATGATGTCTCTTATTGACTCCTTATGTTTTTCATTACATGCATCTGCTCTGTTTCATTCTTTGTTTTTCCATTTGTTTCGCATTGTGTGTCGTTAGATATCAAGGAATTGAAGAACGCTGTTATTATTTGCTTGTGTGCTCTTGTACTTTTGTGTGCTCTTGTACTTTTGTTGTTGGGATAGCTGGGACTGACGCAACCTTCTTGCCTGTTTGTTATCGCATTTTTGATGATTTAGTAAGCAGTGCCTATCCTTGAAACTCAGATGGAAGTGGGTGTTTCCTTTTGTAATTTGTTGTTTCCTTTGATTGTTATTTGATCATGTCTAAAAAATGGTACAAAAAAAAGTTAGAAAAAGACGAAAAAAAGTTAAAGATCGGTACAAAAAAAAAAAAAAGGATTAAAAGAGTTCAAATGGGCCAAAAAAAAAATTGGTGGCCCATGCAAGACAAAGTACCAAT
>JASGXE010006616.1:0-21492 GCA_030068105.1 Sinentomon sp. SZTP_YWyxl | reverse complement strand
ATCCTGTTTAGGCCTGCCTCTGACATCATATTGGAGGCTCGCCTCCGTGCTGCCCAAGGTGGGAAGCTGGATCCGCCCGCATCCCCCTTTGCAGGCCTGACTGTAGTAGCTTGATTTTTTGGCTGCCTACCGAGGACTATTACATCAGGCACCTGACCTTCTGTGGAAAGTTTCACTTCTTTTCTTGCCAGATAGGTAGTTGTTTCAGGTGTTTTGTTTTCCATCATCACACGTCAACATGCTAATCTTTGTCGCCATGATTGTTTGCTAATCTTTTTGTTTTGCAAATCTTTATTTCTCTATTATTTTTCAGCCATTATCCCGATTCACGCATCAAAACTGACATTGACCACCACAAGGAAGGCATTCCTGGCTCGGTCTCTCTGCTCCAGGACGTATCCGTTTCGTCTCTGCCCGTCACAAGCTTCTGCTGGAACACCGATCTCACTGGACTCGGGGCATGTATATCATTCGATCAAAACATCCGGATTATCATTGTCACCAAGCTGAATAGGATATGATTCATATTTGTTTACTGTTCCAGATCCATTACACGTTTAGTTGTCATGCCTTCTCTTTGTTGCCATTTCACCAGAATGAAGATTAGGCGACTTGTGGCAGTGGTGGGTCCTGACCTCCCCGTGCGGTACTCTGCCTTGCGGGCGTACCCAGGTTGGTTCCAAGGGGTGTGACTGCTTGGGCAAGGGGTCCAGTCACACTGAATAAAAATTTGGATTCAATTTTAGTAGCTTATGAAAAATTCAGCAAAAAAGGAATATCTTCTCTGGATAGGTGGTTGTTGATCCGGTTCCCGGACATCGGCTGCCGGCCTAATACTTGGCTCCCACATCAACCCAGGGATCTTTACCCAAGCAGGAATGCTTATCTGCATCAACTTTGTGTGGCTGACCATCAAAGGTTTTTCAGGTTTTCTGTAATGGTGGGGCATAATTGACGGGGTCTTGTTCCCGATTGTCATACGAACCGAAATTGATCAGTGAAGTAATGTACTTTGACCCCTGTGTCCAAGATATAGTCCCCAAAGAACTCTGTTGCCATGGCAACCGAATACTTTGGGGGGTCGGATGACATTTTGCCACTGGACCATTTATTTTCAATTTGTTCTGAACAACTTCAACAAAAAATGGGAATTGTACGACAGAATCGATTTTTCCCATGCTAGCCCGGCCCCAAAGACCCCGATAAGGACCCAACGGGGGGGGGGGGGACGAAAAGGCTGAACTCCACTTTAATCGTACAACTCCCATTTTTTGCAACAAACTGAAAACAAATGGTCCAGTGAAAAAAGTCCTCTGACCCCCCATTTCCAAGATATGCCCCACAAAAACTTCGTTTGCCATGGCAACGGAGTTCTTTGTGGTGTTGTCGGAAACGGGGGGGGGGGGGCTCGGAGCACTTGCTTTTATTTCGATTCGTATGACAATCGGGAACAATATACCTCACCTTCTAAACACCCTGTAGATTCTGAGGCAAGGAACTATTGTCAGATTTCTTGACATTACATTATCTGAGACTAAGCTACTTCACCCAGACATGTTTTTTCACCATGTCTGGGTGAGTATTGCCTCAAACGTAAATAAATTATTACTCCATGTGCAGGCAATATAAATATACAAAAGTGCCAGGTTGCATCATGGGTGAAGTATCTTCACCAGTGCTTAAATTGGCAAAAAAAAATCCAGCCGGCTCCCAAACATTTGAAAAGGGACAGCTTTTTCCCGAAAAGGGAAACACTCTATGCAAAAGGGCAGGGGCAAAGGCTTGGGGGATTTGGGTCGAGGGTAATCAACCTTCAAACAAATGTGGGTCAAAATTTGGTGAGGGCAACGAGGTGGAATTCGGGGGTAGGCGAAGTGTTTCGGAAGGCATGGAATCTGACAAAATGTGTGAAAGTGACCAAATAAGCACCGAAAATAAAAAGAACAGAAATTTCCATCTTTTTTCTGCAATGTTCCGAAAATTTTCCACAATCGTCGATTTCAATCGGCTCTCATGATGAGGGCAGCCGGCTCCCTGAGCTGAAAGGCGGCCGGCTCCCGGAGCCCGCTCAATCCACTGATCACTCCGACAGTGGAGTTCTTGCTTGGATGCAGTCAGTTTTCTTTGCATTTACCCAAGCAAGTAAAGTTTTTTGGACCTGATTTTTTTTTTGCAATGCCCGAGGTCGATGTGGGAAGGAAGAGCTTCCAGTGATTACCTGGGCCTGAATCTTTCGCATTTTTTTGCAAATGCCCGAGGTCGATATGGGAAGGAAGAGCTTCCAATGATTACCTGGGACTGAATCTTTCGCATTTTTTTGCAAATGCCCGAGGTCGATGTGGGAAGGAAGAGCTTCCAATGATTACCTGGACTGAATTTCGCATTTTGTTTCTCATTTGCCATTTTTTGTGTCACATTGTTGGTAGTTTACATTGTTAAACGCACCAAGAAAATGTACCCTCTTGTAAAAAAATTGGGTTGTCTACTTTTTGTGGCTTTGGATCATTTCAAGGGTTTCGGGCCGAATTTTGGATCACTTGTCCACAACCTGGTCATTCACGATTGAGGAAAAACAGGAAATTGAACTGGTTCTCGCAATATGGCTTTAATTACAACATGATCAGTTATGTTCCCCATACTCCCATTCACCCTCAGGTTCAACTCAACAGCGCCAATTCAACAGACCGATGCATCTTTCAATGCAACAATGGAAAAGGAATAAGCGTTGTGCATAGATATTAAAATTTCACAACACAAATCTCTCCATTGAATTGACTATATTGGGTTGAAGCTGAGGGTGAGTTGCAATGGGGTGTGACAAAGCAAGAACGATCAGAGCAATACTTAACTTGCGTGCAGTTTGCTGGGGTCAGTGAACCTTGATGTGAGAATGTAGAACAGAGTTGGTATTGTGACTAGTACCAGAAGTGGTAGATGAAGAGTCAAATTGGTCAGTTGGGTGATGGAAATGATTCCGTACGCTTGGAAAATCCAATGACCAAGAATGATCACCAAGCAACGGATGTCGGTGAATGACTTGACAAACAATGACTTCATGCCCTGAAAAAACAATAATTATGAACAGCCAGCAGTCGGGCAAATGTTCTTTTTGGATTACGGCAAAGAAATCAAATTCGTTGAGTGTGAAATGGATTGAATCTTTCCATTTTTGGCATTTTTCTCTTGACCATGGCTCATTTGTGTAGACTCATAGAAGCAATATTGTACCCATTATAATTGGGGACATGCATGTGGGTCCTATGGTTCTTGTGACAAATGTAGTCGCATAAAGAGATGTGTTGTGCCAACAAACCAACACTACAGCAGATGCCCATGGGTACAGCATTGTTTATAGATGCCCATGGGTACAGCATTATTTCTGTGACTGTACCCATCTTCCTGTTGCTGAACACCTCAACCTGTCCTCGTCCCATCGCCATGTTGCCATACTGACATCTCGATAATCGACGAATGTGCGGCCCACCAGATTTTGTGGGTCAATGAACGGCCGAATCTAACCTAATATTTCCTAACCTAATCCACCCCCAAAGGGTTAGGTTATAGGTGAGGTCAGGTTGGAATGGAGTTAGATTTTGCTAACCTGTTTGTGTGCGCACCAAATCCGGTGGGCCACATATTCGTCGATTCCCGACATCTCTTCCCCACCAATAAAAAGTACCTGGTCAAACTCTAAACGTCTCCAGATGAGAAGAAAAATGCAAAGAAAATCGGGTGTGATGTTAATCAAACACACCTCCAGCTTCAGAAAGGAAAAGATCATTGCACCAAGTCAAACAACTCTGCATTTCACTGCAATTCTTCACCAAGAATGACACCAGTTGGCTGGGTGATTTTTTTCCAGGTCATCTGTGTGATGTCACATGCCGAAATCACAACAGTTACATTGCCAATCTCAGAAAAATGGCAGAATTTGGACTTGTTCAAAAAACATTGTTGGTTTGTGATGTACGAGGGACGTTCAATATGTTTCAAGCTTTGCATATAAATTTTTATTTCATGGCGTTTTCCTCTCATGATATCAAAATTTGGTTTATTCTAAGACAATGGTGTGAATTTCAGATTATTCTGATGCAAATTCATTTTATCGCTGCTTGAAACGAAAACACCCGAAGCGGCCAAAATGAACAACTTGCTCAAATGAGAAAGTGGCTTTTTTTCAGAGGAATGCAAAATTCAATTATCTGGCTCACTGGGCCCAAGTTCCGACTGCAAAAGTGCATAACTGAAGATGACAGAATCATCATTATGCACTTCTGCAGTCGTAACTTGGGCCCAGTGAGCCAGATAATTGAATTTTGTGTTCCTCTGAAAAAAAGCCACTTTCTCATTTTGAGCAAATTATTGACTTTGTCCGCTTCAGGTGTTTTCGTTTCAAACAGCGATAAAATGAATCATTCGCATCGGATTAATCTGAAATTCATACCAGCATCTTAGAATGAACCAAATTTTGATATTATGAGAGGAAAACGCCCTGAAATAAAAATTCTGGGCAAAGCCTGAAACATATTGAACGCCCCTCGTACGTTATCTTTCCAATTTAAGTGATTCACTTGGAAATCTTACCTGGTCGAGTCTGAATGTGAGATGTGTAGCATTCAAAATGACTGACAACACTATGATTATGTATGGGAATGAGTAATCTGAAAAATAGATAAAAAAAACAGAAAAACTCTAAATGACTTTTTTTTATCCAATGTCTGCATTTTGATTTAGTCCTTGATCTCTCCTTGGGTAAGGTTGCAAAACCACTTTCCCTTTTCGTGTGGGTTGTATTTCACAAAAATCCACCAAGTGGGTTTTCATCTGGCCTTCACGGAGGTCATCCCTCATAAATCAACCGAGGAGGTTATTGAAGTCATTCACATGAATTCGCCAGATGGGCTTTCACGGCAGTCATTAACACAAATCCACCATTGAGGGTTTTAAGGGTGGGGGAAACCTTCGGACAGTCGAAAAATGGTTAAAAGTGACATTTTTGGATTTTTAGGTGGGTTTATGCATCGAGAAAAATTTATGCATAAGTTTTATGCAATTATGCATGAGTTTTATGCATGCATACTTATGCAATTTATGCATAAGTATAAGTTTATGCATTCTTTTTGCATTCATGCAAAAATAATGTATTTCCAAGATGTAAAGGCTTTTTAAAATTATGGCAGTAAAAATTTACCGCTTTTTGATGCGATGAGCATAGTTTTTTGCATAAATTTGTTTCTGGTGCAAAAGCGAAGTTAGGTTGTTGACCTTTCTATCCAAATTCTGGCTCAATTTTGGTGACTTTGGTGCAAACTGGAGGTCACTAGCTCCAAAGGTTTAGGCGCTGCAGCGATCAATTTCGCCTACTTTTTGCATATAAAATGGCCGCAGCGGCTAAACTAATGGCACTAGGGGTGTGAAATTTTGCACAGTTCTTAGTTGAAATGACCCCAAACGATGTACAAAATTTGAAGAAAATCGGTTAACAAACAAAAAATTTTTGCACGAAGGTTTCCCCCCCCCCCTTAAGCTGTCTCAATGACTTGAGTCATTGATGTTTTGTTGATTGTTGAGATGGCACAAATGGAAGCCAGTGAGGTGCCATTTCAGAAATCAACAAAACTATCAATGACTCAAGCTGTGTCTCAGCCAAGTCACGTCTCAAGAATCAAACCTCAGTGTTGACAACTATCTTGTTTGGGTTGATCATTGGGCATTTGAAATTGGAACTGTGGGTGATGAACTTTCGTGGAAGGATTCTCTTTTTTTTCACATAGGTCAAAATCTGGCATCTCTAGCAAGAATGCTCTGTTGAAATCTGGCAATTTATTTCTACCGCCTGCGTAAGAGTGAAAAGAAAGAAAAAAGTTTCGGAGGCAACAGTTAAATGGGAAAAGCACATGCATGGGTACATTAATTCCGCCGCACTTCATCTCCATATTTCAATTGCGATGGCAAAGTTCAAGTTGTTTGGCTTTCTCGCATAGCACGATGGGTAAAGTTTTTTACAATTTTTGCAAGGAGTAAAATGATTCAGTCATTCTTGCATTAGAAAACGGAACCGAAGTTGACTTTAGTTAGCGACTAACAGAGTAATCCCGCACAGATCGAATGCAGGCCGGCCATGATTGGTAGAATCCAGAGGCCAGAGTAGATAGCCTTTCGTCCAGATGGCATCAGCTTTTTGATCAGCCACGTTCGCATTAAGAGGAGCAGGACGATGCAAAGACCGTAGTGGACAAACACTATGCTATATCTGAAAGGAAAGATAGCATAAACGAATGCTCTGCTTATAAACCAACTTCCCGCTCGTGTCCAGACTCATCTATGTTCCATCTGTCCTAATAAGTACTTACTTTCATGTTCGTACTGATCAATCCTTTTTTAAGTAAGTTTGGGGAACTTTGTCCTTTTTTGCATGCTTTCAATATTTGTGGCCATTTTTTGTGCACCAATTTTTCCCTCAAATGAACGCTAAAATTTCTCAAGCTTCTGGGGCGCTTCACCCCCAGAACCTCTGCCCCTTGGAACCATGCTGGGGCTGCCCCGGACCCTAATTATTGGGGGGCTCCACCCCCATACCTCCCAACTGGGCTGTGCCCCGATCTGGAATTCCTGGAAAAATAAATCACATTTTTGTGGCAACTGTGTTGTGTGTTTTGTGTCCTTATTTCTTCAGTAGGTATGTCCTTTTTTGGAGAAAAAAAAAATGCGTGGGAGGGAACCCTGTCAATGGTGTAGTCACCATTTGGTGCGTAACTGTGGGCACTGTAGAAGAAAGGCAGGCAGCTTGCGAGGGTTGTTCAGCTTGACATTTTCGCAACTGAAAAAAGCAATCACATTTGTGGCACAAGAATTTCTTGCCTTCTTTCACGCAAGAATGAAAGCAGGGTGGTCTATTCTGGAAAATCATAGAATGCTCCTGATTTATGCCTGATGTCATGGAAAAAGCCAAGTTTGACCAGAACTGGAAGTTGGCTGTAAATTCATCTTTAGACTTCCAGAAATCCAGAGTTTTGTGTGCTGGTATCTGGCCTGGTTGACAGCTTAACATCATGTTGTTTAGCAGGGGAATCTGCAGAACTTCGATCTGTATTGGCTTGTGAGGTGTGGCTGTTCCCCCACCGATCCACCCACGACGATCAGTCCGTGGGAGACAGTGTGAAACAAGATTTGGATACTTGACGTAAGCATGCAATGATTCGCATCAATTTGTGATGCCATTTACGTGTAAAGTCGCGTAAATGGCCGATGTAATGAGCTCACTCGTTCATTCAAAGGTGGATGTAGTGTTTCCGTGTGAGGTGGAGCAGCAGTCAAAAGTTGCTGGATTTTTTTGTGAGATTGACAACATCTTAACATTGTGTTATATTCGGCCGTATTCCCCATTGGCCATTGTGACTCGCCCTCAGGTTCAAATCAACTCAATGGAGCCAATTCAACAAACCGATGCACCTTTCAATGCAACAATGGAAAGGAAATACCAGGGTTCCCACGGTCAGGGAAGGTCAGGGAATCACATCAAAACCCACGGAATTGTTGAAAAATATGCCAAAAGTCAGGGAAAATCGGACACTAAAAAATAATTAAACAAAATTTTGAGGCCAAAATGAGCGCCCAATTTCAAAATTTCTTCTGCGTTTAAGGGGTGGAGTCAGTGAAATGGATCGGGAAAACGTCAGAGAAACGAAAATCCAAAAAAGTTGTGGGAACCCTGAATTCGCGGTGTGCATAGAAATTAAATTTTACAACACAAATATACAATCTTTGGGAATGTATCTTTGGGAATCTGCCTTCGAAAAATGACTTTCATGCGACGACCCCAAATCTCAATATCTCAGTTTCCCCAAAACAACTGCAAATTGGGCTTTTTGGGATTTTTTGGGGGGCACTGCGTGGAACTGAAGTCTCGGGACGGTTTTTTGTCACTGAACATTTTTTGTTTTACTGGTTTCATAGAACCTGTCCTAAAAATTTGAAAGTTCTACGATGAAATCTTACCTCCCCCATGAATTCCCCAAAAGGGTCCATTTTGGGGGGTTTCGGGGGGCATAACTCAGTAATGGGGGGTCGGATCACTTTTTTCCCCTGATTAAGTTCGCTTTGTACGGTCATGGGGAATAGGTTCCGATATTTCGGGGGGTTGATTTACGGGACACCCTGTATCCATCGAATTGGCCAATGAGTTGAACCTGAGGGTGTGTTGCAATGGGGAATTCGGCCAATGATCTATATTTTGACAGAATGTGGACATTGTTTCAACTGGAAAGTGGTAAACTTACAAAGGAAAAACAGCCTCCTGCGTACAGTACAGGGTGATGTCGTAGTTGGGAGTTGGATTGTGGAAAACGGGGTACCAATCGGAGAGATGTCGTGGTTTGCAAATGGGAAATGACAACATTGATCCAAACTGGCTCATCAACAGTGTTGAAACAACAGCCGACAGGATGGTTTCAAAAGCAGCCGACAAGTGAACGACAATGACCTCTTTTGTGAAACTAAAAAAAAAATAAGTAAGAAAATCAAATCAGGAAACAAGCTGATCAAAAATTGAATGGTGGGGTCAAACAAGTTGATGCAAAGCAAAATACCTATCATGTGACGGGTGGCTCTAAAACTCTTTCTAGTGCCAAATCTGCACAGATGACGAGTTCCCTTGCCAAACAAAATAATTCTTGAGAAAGAGGCAAAAGGAAAAAAAACGTGTGATAAAAATTTTCAGAAATAACATCTCGACAACATTCCGCAAAACATTGGACCAGCGATGGCAAACGCTTTGCCATTGGGCACCTGCCGCCTGCCACAAGCGAAACCACATATGCAGCAGGTAGACAGATGGGAGGGCGACCACTCCCCTGTTAAATTTTTATTTTTGCGGAAATATTGGGGGAAATCACAATTTTGCATCCAAAACGAACCCAAAAACGTTAAAAATTTCTCCAAAACACAAGCGAAACCATCTTTGTGGGCAACGAAATGCATCCTAGTTTCTTCTAGTCCATTGAAATAATTCTTGCTAGACGCACGATATTTCGTGGGTAACGCACCCTCGTTGACAATTAATGAATAATCAGTGAAACGGCTGCTGTTTAGAGATCAACATGATGTTCCGGGGGTAAAGCACCGTCGTTGATAGATAACCAGTGATTTGTGAAAGGTTGCCCTTGAGAGATCTCTGACGAATAACTACTGTTTTGTCAACGGTTGTCGTCGAAAGATCTCGTAAAGGTCAACGGTTGTCGTTGAAAGATCTCATAATCGTCAACGGTTGTCGTTGAAAGATCTCGTAAGCATCAACGGTTGTCGTTGAAAGATCTCGGTCGGGTAAGCGTCCACGGTTGTCTTTGAAAGATCTCGTAAGCGTCAACGGTTGTCGTTGAAAGATCTCGTAAAGGTCAACGGTTGTCGTTGAGAGATCTTGTAAGCGTCAACGCCAACGGTTGTTGTTGAAAGATCTCGTAAGCGCCAACGTTTATGTTTCATATTCTTTCGTGTTGCCTGCCCAAAATTTTAATTTTGTTAAAATTTCAATAACAAACTACCTCTGATATTTTGCAGCAATGTCAATTGATATCCATTCTAGAACCAGCACCACAAAGAACATGAAACCAAGGTAGAGCCAATCGTAGAAACTCGGTTCGTCTGTGCACTCGACACACGCTGAACTGGAATTAGCACGGAAGCCACGTGGGCAGTGGCCACACGTACTCCATGTGTCGTTGTCAAGCTGAGTCCGGCCACAGTAGAGGCCAGGACAACGCTTCAAGTCTGGTGAAACATCTGAAAAAAAAAATCAATAAATAACCAGTCGAGCAAGTGCTTTTTTCAGACCCCTAATAATTATGTCCTGGCACCAAGGTCAAGAGATGTAATGGGGGCCATACGGCCCCAAACGGAGTATGGTCTACAAAAAATATCGGCAGGCACCATACGGCCTGAAAAGAAGATTGCCCAATGCTTTTACATTGGGCGAATGGGTTGGCCAATTTTATACCCATTGGGCGTATGGGTAGAGTAAGGTCTGGGCAAATTTTATCATTACACCACTGCCAAGGTCGACTGCGACCACTGTTAACTCATTTCTCAAAAGTTCAGCAAAAAGTGTTTTGATCAAAACACTTTTTGAAAAAGTGTTTTGCCTACGCACATGATTGTGCGTAGGCAAAGTGAAAGAACCAAAGTGCGTTGTACTGACAGAATTGATTTTGCCTCCGAAACTAATTTTTTTTTTGCCTATCTTTTTACTCTTATGCAGGCGGGGGAAATTAAAGTGCCAGATTGCAAAAAAGCTTTCGAGAGGTGTCTTGCTTTTGACCTCGGTCAGTCATAACAGGAACTTTAATTTCTGTTGGTAGTCCCATATCGCATATGGTCTAAAAATCGTCAACAGACACAGTGTGGTTTGCAAGGCAAATTGCCCAATGCTTTTACATCGGGCGTATGGGCTAGTCAATTTCATGCCCATTGGGCGTATCGGTAGAGCATGGTTTGGGCAAATTTTGCCACAACACCACTTAAAACACTAACCATTCACAAATGAATAACCATCACAGAAACCATCCTTCAGAAGAATGAAGGCGGTTAGGATCAGGAGAGGGAAAACCGAACGGCACTGTGGAACCATCACCGCAAACAAATGGTGTGACACATTGCGGTTACATTGGTGACGGTGGTACAAATCATGAAATCAGCAACCATTTTTCTGTTTGCGTAATAACTGCTGGAGTTGCAAATGAGGCACCATAGCAAAACAAAAATCTAAAATTGCAGCAAAACATGGAACACTAGAAGACAGAGAGAGAGATGGCTTCGTGAATAATTGTAATTTTTGTAACTTAGTGACCTCAGGGGCACCATTTCTTTGAGGAGGCTGGGGGCGACAACTCCCACAACGGGTAGCTTGCCCTCCTGGCGTGTGCTTTTGGCTCACCCTGGTGAGAAATGTGATGTGTCCTCTGGAACACGAACATTGTGCCCAAAATAAAACCGAAATCTCAAAATTTCTGCAGCTTCTCCCCACAGGGCTCTGCCCCTTAGAACCCTGCTGGGGCTTCGCCACACACCCGAATTACTGGGGGACTCCGCCGCTATTTCCCCGACTGGGTTGGTGCCCACCTTCTTCCCCGAAGAATGCTCCCCTGTGAAAACCTGAATAATGACCCTGAGAAATGCCTAATGATTTCTAGGAATGATGATGAAATTCTGAGACCGGCTTTGAAGCAAAGGTGGTCCCAGAATTTCGTTTCCAGGAGGGGGAGGGGAGCTGCGTCTTTCGGGAGGTTTTGAAAACGACACCACACTGAGACATCAGTTCCGGATTAACGCTAATCCGAGGCTGCGGATTAATATTTAAAGTAAATGGTGAAAGTTTTATCCACAACCTCGGATTAGCATTAATCCGGAGTTGACGAGAGGCCTGCAGTGGGCGAGTCAATTGTGCTGTGTGCAAGATATTCACTGCATTTGTTGGGGAAGAGGTCAGGCGTTGTGCATGGTGCACCTGACGTGTAAATAAGACAATAGCAGCATGCATTGCAGTGCATTTTTTTTAAATAACAACCTTCCGAGAAAAAAAATTGGCAGTGAAAAAATGCCAAGTTTTCCACTGCCAAAATTTGAAAATGCAATTGTAACAATGCCACAAGAGACCGATTTTGACAATTCCAGCAAACTCAGGACACTTTTTTTCATTTTTTTTGCAATATTTTAACCTTCCATGTTATTCCTAAGCTGAGATGAAAGAATCAAAACTTTGCTCGAAAAATCGTAGCTCGGAGAAAAATTGAACATTTGCAAACATACGATTTTTTCCATGTGGGAAAATGCATTGTCATCTTCTAAATTTGGTAAGCATTTGGCATACTTGCACAAACAAGTCCCTGATTTGCATGTTTTTGAAAAAACGCTCCACACTTTTGGGATTGCCAAATTTTATACAACTTGCACTCTTTCTGTGCAACAATCCGAGATTTCACGGACTTTAAAAGAAAAATTCAAAAAAGTCACTGACAGATGGCGACACGGTCCATGCGAATGTGTTTTCAAAAACATCACAGATTGCAGAACAGACAAAAAAGTGTGTCAAATTCTCTCCGTCAGACGACAAAAAGAGGCAAGTGTCCTCGAAAACAAGATTTCCCTCTTTTTGGAACAACACAGCAGATGAGCAGAGACAATGAAACAAATTTTGCATTTTCGCCAATAGATGGCAGCAAGGGAAATGTCGCAGGAATTTTTCAGTTTTTGATGGCTTTTTCCGACCGTTGGCAATTTCCAAATTCGCAACAGCAAGAATTGGTCCACCGTCCAGGAGTAAAAGGAAACAATAATCCTGGCCATGGCTCTCCAGGAGCGAATTTTCTTGGACATCGCTTCTCAGCAACAAAGAAAATTTCACGAACACGGCTTGCGCCACTCGCTGCACAAAATTTCAACATGAAATGGCGATTCATTTCGTCGTCTCACAACAGCAAAAAAAGAAAATTGTCGCGACTCACAAAAACGTAAATTTTAATCAGACCCGCAGGCGATGACAGGTTCTGCAGCACTTGAAAATTTTGTCTGCTGATGCACAGGAAGATGGCGGAAGAAGCAACATTTTCATTTTGAAATAAATCCGCTAGATGGCAGTATAGTCGGAATAGCAAACCAACTGCAGTAAAACTGGTTTCAAACCAGTCGCAAAGGTCAAAAACGACGGATTTTTTGCATGAATCTCACTGCAAGGAAATCGACAAAAACAAGAATCCAAGAAAAATTCAAGTAAAATCAATCGCAGCGCCAATTTCCGACCAAGAGTCAATGGAAACGTTCCAAATCCTGGCCATGGCTCTCCAAGAGCGAATTTTCTCTGGTATCGCTTCTCGGCCTTTTGGCTAAGATCAAAGTGTAGTATCTGTTCTTATCAGCTTAATATCTGATATGCCCCTATTCGGGGCCAGAATATTAAACTGATTTTTTTACCAGGGTGGAGATTTAGGGGCTTGCTCCAGCTCCACCACGGATCGGCCCGGTATTGCACTACCTCCGGGATCGGTCCACGGAATACAATTCAAAAATAGCTTGCATATAAACATCCAAATTATTTGGTTGCACATGGGGTCTTGTTGACCTTGAGTTATGATTGCATTTGTATTTTCACCACCAACGCCCGGATTTGCCGATCTGGGGCCACATTCGACTCTCAACACGGCCGTTTCTCAAATCTCCAAAAATGTTTTCAGAATTGCCCATGACCTGAAAAGTTGAGATTTGGCTAGTGTAAAAATCTCCTGAATTCACAAGAATGGCCAAATTTCGTCCAACTTGCTTCATTGCTGTGCAAGTCCTTTATTTATCTTTTGAAAGAAAACATTTACCGATAGGCGTAAACATCCACTGAGCTGCCTTCGTGTTTGAGCCAGAAACTTCTGAACCATATGGAGTTTCAAAAAATGGATTGCACCCTAGAATCAGCAGATTTTCGCACCCAAATCCACTTGCAAACTCAATTATCATTTTTAGTCATTTTTGACAATCCTGTGGTTTCCTGTTGAGGGAATGTTCCCCAAAATTCAAGATTAAATTGGGGAAGACCGTAATCGGAACGAGAATAGCATTACTAAAATTGCAAAAAACAAATCGGCGGAATCCCAAAATTTTGAAAAGGGTGCGTTCGGTTTTCGAAAGGTCAAGGATTGCAGAACAGAGGGCCCAGAAATGTGAATCAAGACCAGCCACAATCAGCAAAAAGATCGACAAATTTCCAAACGGAATCCACGAAGGGCTTCCAAGCCAAAAAGGGCAGCCGGCACCTCCAGGGTTCGCTGGCGTCAAGAACCAGAGGGTGTCTGCACAATTCGAACACTGCACAAAAGATGGAGTACCGAAATTCTGCACACCCTCTGGGGACCTTCAGGGGATGTACTTACAAAATGAAGACATAATAAAAGCCGTTTCCCGTTCGTAACTTACAAGATCAACTCGCGACGTTTCGGTCCCACGGACGTGGACCTTTATCAAGCGCTGAATTTGGACCTTTATCAAGCGTTTCGGTGCACGTCCGTGGACCCAAACGTCGCGAGTTGATCTCGTAAGTTACGAACGGGAAATGGCTTTTATTATGTCTTCATTTTGTGAACATTCCGTTCGTGGTGCACGTGCAGAAATTGGGGATGTACTTGACACATTTGGACAAAACATTCTGAACAATCGCAGTAATTGCTGAAAATCCAAGACAAAAAAAAGGCACCGCACATAGCACCCTTCCCGATCGATCTGAGTTCGACGTTTTGCACTCGACAGCACCTTGAATCTTGTACAGACATATCCCGAGATTATTGTGGCCCAGTCCTCAGAACTGTGATGGCCCCCTACTAACGTGAATGAGACGCAACAGATGTTGGTGAGTGATGTCTGAGGAAAATATCTTTAACGGCAACTCGCCGTGAACAAATTAAAGGGAGCTAAGTGACAGAAACTTTAATTTCTACTCCTGCGATTTTCCATTTAAACCCCATTGTTGCTCAACAATATTTTTCATTTCTCTGTTTTCACTTAGCTCCCTTTAATTTGTTCAAGGCGAACTAACCCCTGGTGAAAATAACATGTTTGCTAAACGTTTATGAAAAATCTTCAATTTCGCACGCAAAAGGAATTTATTTCATCAACTCCTAGGGGACTGACTTCATTCCCACACCCGCGCCAAGGTCTCCATCCCTTGGACACCAGTCGGGTGCAACCCCAAATCTGCCAATACAGTAGTTTTGCCAGACCCCCCTAGGGGGGGTCAACACCCCCCCAGAAAATCACCTACACCCCCCAGAAAAATTGGCCAAAACCCTGGTGACTCGAATCAGTTTGGATGGCTGCCAACAATGACACAGGTGGTCCGTGCTGTTGGCTGCCATGGCAGAGATTTGGCCGCTTGAACACCAATTTTGACCCCAAAATGAACGCTCAAATGTCAAAATTTCCACAGCTTCTGGGGACCCCCCGCCAGGGGCTCTGCCCCTTGGAATCCCGCTGGGGCGCTGCCCCAGACCCCAAATACTGGGGGGCTCCGCCCCCCAGACCCCCCTTCTGGGCTGCGCCCAGATCCTTCCTCGAGCAGGACTCCCTGGAAATATTCGCACCCCCCTGATCTGGAAATCCTGGCAAAGCAACTGTGCCAATACACTGCCCCTCCCCCATAAAAGGCTGGATCGGCTAACCGACTGCACGAAGAGGAAAATACCAAGTGTGCCACAGCATGAATGGTCCGAGGTAAAAAAAAATCGTCCAATTTCCACTCCCTCCTTCCCGTGTGCTTCAGATAGCACCCCCTCAGCAGGAAGCATCATTGGGGCTTCACTCTCGGATCCTAACTGTCAGTAAACATATTAAAACACACTAACGGAAATGTCAGGAAACATTAAAACACAGGAAAATGACCAGCCTTTATCCATTCATTTGGAAAAATGGCGAGCACCGTAGATTGACAAGTCTCAGTCTTCAGTGCTCACTTGAAGAAGCTCTACGAAGAGCGAGCGAAACGTTGCATTTTCGCATTTTTCCAAATGAACGGATAAAGGCTGTCAAGTCATTTTCCTGTGTTTTAACGTTTCCTGAAATTTCCATTCGTGCTGCACGTGCAAAAATTGATCCAAACTTTGTTTAACAATTTACGGCACTGTGCCAAGGCTCAACACGTTTTTCGGTTTAACATGGCAATCAGCAGGATCATGTGGATACGCATACTTCGGGGATGTTTTCCGGGCTTTACAGGCAGATACCAATCAGTAGGTTGACAACAAGCAGCAGATAGTAAGGGTAGAGGGTTAGGTCAGGATTGGTTGGCTTTAGTTAAGAAAAATGGAAGCTCAAAATGTAAATCACGTCACCCGAATTGCTGATGCCAAATGTAGCTGCGATTGGAAAGCTTTATCGGTTTTTCTTTTGCATTATTTTGAAACTTTGTGATTTTTCTCGTTGACAATCTTCAACAAAATTGTGATTTTCTCCTTTGGTATCATTTTGCCATAATGAGATCTTTTTATGGAAACTGAATTCAATTTGAGGGCATGAACCAAGCATTCTTTGGTGTGATGAATTTGAATCCGTGCACCTAATATCCCACGTAAAGACAGGCAGTTCATGCTGAGAGCAAAACGTTTTCAAGTCCTCCCACCGTTTTTTTTTTCTGGATTCAAAATTTTCAATCAAAAATGCCAAATTCCTGTAGATATTGCCAATGTGTGGCAGAATTTGCCGATTTTGGTTCCGGAAATGGAAATAGAAGACAATAATGAAGAAACAAGAATAGCAGGTCCGTGCCACAGTCCAGCGGGCCACTGGAACGTGGAGGATGATGTCGGACGGCCCGCCATCCCATCTTCAAGTGAAATTGAGTTTAGTCCAATAAAGTGATTGGAACACACATTCCAATTCATGGCACAAAACCATGCAGTTTGGATGTGACTGTGATTAGATGAACCGAGTGTGTCTTTTGCACTTTAGAAGCCCAGTTATTTATGCCTTTACGGTTCTAAGTTCCAACGGCAAGAGAGAACTGTCCCACATCGCAAGAGGCACTTCCAGTGACCAATTTAAAATCATGATACCGGTATCGATAAGTGGGAGAAAGAAAGCAGATTGTCCTACTGACTACCCACCAGCAAGCATTGCTTAACCCCATTTGAATAGATCCCGCAGTGTAAGCAATGATATTCCATCCCAGTTCGGATAGCAGTGCATGGAGATACACTCCGAAAATTTAGAGCTGGGGACAAATCGAACACCATTTTTTTTTCTCGACTCCTGACTGAAAAACCCGGAGTATACAGCATTCCCTGCAAAACATGCCCACTCTCCTACATCGGCGAAACAAAATTCCCCCTCCTCCACCGCCTCAAACAACGTCAAAACGACATACGACTCTCACACCCCAAGACAGCCCTCTCCGAACATGCAATCAACAGCCGCCACGAGATCAACTTCGCAGAAGCCCGCATCCTGACCAACTGCCCTACAACCACCCAACGCAAATACCTAGAATCATACCACATTCTTTCAAACAAATCCACCATGAACACTGACCCAGGCACACTCAGCGCCTGGAGGAACACGCTCCGCATGATAAACCACCATCAACCCAACACCGCCCCTCCCCCTCCACTTATTTTCCCACCATTCCCCGCCACCCACCTTACCCAAGACGACTTCTGCCTGGACCCAGCCCACTTCAACTCCGACCCATCATAACAAAACCCACCATCGCCGACCACACGACCCCCAACCCCATCCCACCAAACAGCAACCGATAAGCATAGAAACCAACCCCATCATCCCAGCGAATGCAGATAAGGACAATCCGATCAGTGTGATACCAACCGCTTGAGAAAGGTCCACGTTCGTGGGACCGAAACGTAGCAAATTTATTCTTGTAAGTTACGAACGAAAACTGGCTTTATTATGTCTTTTCCTTGTGAAATCGAACACTGCCACCTTCATGGCGGGGATGTGATGTCAGGAATAAAATTTGATCTGGAACAACTGGTTTTAACGCAGTAGCAGAACTGGTCTTATACTTGAAGACCGTCACCTTTGTAGCCTCTTCTGCTGCAATGAAATCATCCAGCCTCTTCAGCTGAGTTTTCCGTGGCATAAAAAAAACTTTGCCCCTGCCTCGCCATTTTCAAAAGTTGTGGGGCAGGATCACGAATTTGCCCAGAGCAAATTTTATTCCTGACATCATCTCCCCGTCATCACGGGAAAAAAATAAGGAAACACTCAAAGGGAAAGATTTGTCAGCAAATTCAGCTGATGAGGCGGGATGATTCTGTTGCTGCAGCAGAGGCTGCAAAGGTCTTCAAGTATTTCCATTACTGCAGCAAAAACGGTTGACTAGTTCAGTTCAATCAATTCTGTCCTGCATGGCGGAGGGAGAATACTGACAATTTACACCCACCTGCACAAGGAGATCAATGCAATGCATGGAAAAAAGTTTGTTGCAAAACTAAGCATGATTGATCAAAATTTTCCAGAAATTACAGGTTCGGTTCTGCCTGTCCCTGTCTTCATCAGTCGCCACGTGAGAGGGAGCCCAATGGTGGTGGCAAGTCCGCAATTCCTGAAACTAATGTACAGGGAAAGTGGAACATTATCACGTAGTAAATATCAGGGCCCGTAACACTTCAGAAAGCAAATAATATAGGAATTATAGGACAAAATAAAAATATAGGACATATTGGACAAAATCTGTTCATTTCATAGAACAAATAATAGGACAGTGGAAGATAAGATAAAAACTCCATACCTCCTCTTTACCTGGTCCATTACAAAATGTTTGAAACGAGGAAAGTTTGAGATTTATTTCAGTATCCACTGTCATGACACTCAATACACACGGCCAAGAAAGATGTTGCTGTAAACAAAGTCTGGAATTGGTTTCCCGCTACTCAGTTCACCAGGCCTCTTCAAGAGCAGGTAAACAAAGAAAAGACATGACAGTCTAATAAACTAGAAGGGGTTCCCAACCACTCACGTTCACCATGCCTCTTAAAAAGATTTGGGGATGTAAACCCTTGATTTGGTGGGTATAAACCCCAACAGGTTGACTTTAGTCTGTAAACCGTTGTTGAAATTTTACGGGCAATTGAAGCATGATAACAGAAACTATATGCAAATTTCACATCACAATTGGACCATTGGTTCTGGAATGACTTCTGGTGGCCTGCAGAGCAAATTTAAGAGTCATTTCTGGGCCAAAAATGGTTCAAAATTGGAGCTGTGGGGCGGATTTAAAATGTTTTGCATGCAAATTCATGTTTTTCAGGAAAATCAAGAAACGACAAAATTATTAGCAAGAATTTGGCTAATTTGTCACAGAAAAACATGGGTGTACCGCTTGGCTGGGAAATATCAGAAATCTGGCTTTTTCACAGCTCCAATTCTGTGATTTGAAGCCTACGAGTATAATCTCTGAAAATGGCTGAGAAAATGCAATCGAATTTGTTTCGCTGAACGAAAAACAAAAATGAAAGAAAATGACACAAAAACTGAAATGGCATAGGTACTGTAACAGCGAGGCTGTGCGGAAAAATGCATCACAGTGAAAAACAAACCAGTAAAAAAAAGCAAAAAATGTTTGGAATTTCCGAAAGAAGACACTTTGAAGCATATCACGTAATTAAAATTAGAAATCAACATTTTTTTGTCCAAAATCATCATTTTAAATTATTGTTATTGGGCTCGGGTTTGAGAATGTCTTCACAAATCACTTCATCTTTTTCATTGCTTTGCAATATGAGGTGCGACAACCCAATATTTGGCAATTTGCTAAAAATATAGGACAAAAAGGACAATCAGCTTAAATATAGGACATTATAGGACAACTATGGTCCCTGAAATATTGAAAATGGCAATGTTCTGCACCACGCAAACATGGCTTTTCCAAGCAGTGTTCAAAACAAATATCTCTGGTCACTGCTGCTCAGAAACTTAAGATGTGCCAGATTGGTTGCTGATGAGTGGGCCTGAGTTTGATGGAGGAGGGAGGTGTGGCATGCAGGGCTGAGGCCGGTGTTCTAGTGTTTGAACTTGTGCTTGAAAAAGCCCTTTCTTGTATGCAGAGGCGTAGCGTTGCCATTCACAAAATGATGGCCGGCATTGTTTTTGGGTTTTTGCATTTTTCAATGTCCTGGCCAGATTCCTCATCCTTTTCTTGATGTTTTGAACCAAAAATGGTCGGCTTTGGTCCAGAAATGGCAGAGATGTAACCGCTTAAAGTTGATGAAAAAGCATTTGCACAGATAGCTTTTCCACCACAGTGACTCAATTTGTCTCAGAAATGGGTTTGCATTCCATCGGACAACTTCAAATGACATCTCCTCAGCCATTTTTAAAGCTAGAGGGCTGAAATTTTCACCACTTAACCAGAATTTTGTGTGATTTTCAAATTTGCCAACTCAAGGCACCCATCTCTCGAAACAGAGCGTCTCGGAGCAGTGACTCCAGTTCTGAAGCATACAGCTTTTGATGTTATCGGTGACAATTAACAGCTCAATCTCCACTAGAAACAAGATATCAACTTGGTCTAGGTAAATTATTTGAAGTCCTACCCTAGAAGGTTCTGCACTTAAAACTTGGATGCGATTAATGAGAACTATTGGAGCAGTAGCGATTTTAATGTTTTCACACCGGGGGACAATGAAGGCACCTAGAAAGCTCTAGTTTGGCTTAAAGAGCTTATTTTGACCCCTTTTAATCATTTCTTGAATCATAACTACCAATCTGACAAGATGCGGCTAGAATTTTAGGCGGTCCCCCGAAATGAAAAAAAAAACGACATCTTCATTGTTTGGGACACTTTTGAGGTCTTCAGAATGCCAATAAACCAGCTAGAGAAAAAGAAAAACTCAACAAAGTAATGCAGAACTAGAGTCTCTTATTTTTGTTACAAATGTAAAAATCAACTGCAACCTACAATTTCAAAACAATATCGACAAGAACACCAATCACAAACAACTCAATGAAGCACTTTTCATTAAGAGTCAGAAAATTCAAATTGTACATCACTTTCTGTTTTTTTTTTCGTCTTTCGGAAAATCTTCGTTTTGTTCAGAAACACCAATGGCCGTATGCACCAAAGCCACTAACCCGAAGCCAGAGCTTGAAAAAAGTCAATTCCATGTTCAGATGCACCTTTCTCAATGATGGGAAAGGAACACCGTTGTGCATAGAAAACAAATTTCCCAACAGAATTCTATACACAAAATTTTTATGTACAGAAATCTTAGAAAATTTGATTTCAAAGCAAAATAGTATTCCTTTTCCATTGTTGAGAAAGGTGCATCTTAACATGGAATTGACTTTTTTCAAGCTTAGGGTTGGGTTAGTGGCTTCGGTGCACACGGCCGCAAAAACAACAACATTGTGGCTGGTGGTAATACCAGTGCAATGTTATTTCATTTACACCTGCCCACACCCACATATTTGCATTGGTTGCTATTTGTAAGACAAAAAAATGCTATGCAGAATTGAAAATGTTCTCTTGGAAGCTTTGAAATGGTACCACGATGTCCAAAGTCTAGTGAACTGGGCTCCAAGGAAAGGCAACACAGTGTTACTTTGAAGTAATTGCCTCTCAAGGTGTGTGAAATAACACAAGGTGTGTGTAATTTCACACACCTTCAGAGGTAATTACATAAAGTAACACTGTGTTACCTTACCTAGACGCCTAGTTCACTTGACTCTAGACATCAAAATTTTATGCATATTTTTATGTTTAAGAATCACATTGCCCAAGCATGTAAAATGGCACATGTTTTATCAAAACTGCATCAAAATACATTTTTTTTCACCAACGTCAAAATCCGACAGAATTTGAACGTGGCACTTTTGTTTCTACTTCCTGCATTCAGGCAAGAAGAAGCAAAAAAAAGTTTCGGAGGCAACAAAAATGCGAAAAACATACATGTGAAATGTAGCTCCATCAGTACTGTACGTGAACATCCCAGGGAAAAAGTCATTTCAAAA
>JASGXE010006615.1:0-19682 GCA_030068105.1 Sinentomon sp. SZTP_YWyxl | reverse complement strand
CACAAAATGGTAAAGATGCATCACCCCTTTATGTATCGTAAAGCTTGTATCTTTGATTCTAAAGAGGATAAAAGGTTTGCCGATTCGATTTAGTGGGAGACGAATCTTTTCCTGAATTAGAGAAGTGACATCCCCTGCAGTTTTGCGCAAAATGTGATCAATGCTGGATGTTAAAGCCTGAGGTTTATATTTCCAGGAAAAAATTGAGGCCACATTTTTCCAGTTCCAGTCTGTCAAGTATGAAGTACGCCAAGTTCATCGGTGTTATTTGTTGTTTTATTTTGCTGTTACAGCCAAACAAGCCGCCACACCATTGTTACCTATTGCTTGCTGTCAACCTAACAATTGGCAACCGCCTTTTAGACAAAAACCGCCATAAAATGTCTACTCCAAAGAGCAGCATGTAAAGTAACTGATCGATGATGGAATACAACACACAACCCCTCAGAAACCCATCACAGGGGAATGGACAAAAATGGAAGTACGAGTAGAAACAAAAAAAAAACAGAAATTATGTATCTAAAAAAAAACAGCAGCGAATGAAACTGCTTCAATATCGCATCAAAAATGTGTCAAAATTGACCACTAGAGAGGAATGCCTCCAGTTTGCTCTTCATTTTTTCAGTCACGAGAAAATCTCAGTGATTGATCAAGAATTATGAAGGAAGAGGTTTTGGGCAGCGGTCAATTCTGGGGGACTGTATACTGGCGGCAGAAAAAGATTACCCATACATGTGAAAAATTTCCATTCTTGAGATTATAGCAAAAACTCCATGCTGTAGAAATAAAAGATCCTCTTTCATCACTAATGTCGAAATCTGACGCCTCTAGAAAGCTCCATTGCAATTTGGCGCTTTAATTTCTACCAAATGCATAAGAGTAAAATAAAAAAAAAAGTTTCGGAGGCAACAATCAAATGGGAAAAACACATGTGTGAGTAACATTTTTCCGCCGCCACTATACCGCATGTCCAAATTACCCAATGTCACTCGAACCCAACTTCAACTCGAAGAGCCAATTCTGGGGATAGATGTCCTGAAAATTTCATTTCTGAAGTCCAGGCCAGGGATGAGAAACATGTCATTTACAGGTCCTGCAATACCAGCTTTAGAAATGAACCCGCATCAGGAAATATGCACACCGCAGCTCAAGCAATACACCGTTGTACCACATTGCAGAAAAATGACCCAGGTTGCATATTGCAACAAATACAGGTTACCCAGCAGAGCAGACTGAATGTCAAAATAATGAATCGACTCTTTGGTGTGTTTCAGCTACACTGGCAGAAGCATACGGACAGTTGAAAAAGAAGTTAAAGGTCACAAGAATGTTAAAGAGAATGTTTAATTTTTAAAAACTGAGAAAAATGGTGTTCACAAGCAATTTGTTTTTTTTTTTTTTTTGACAAAAACGGTTCCTTACAGGCACTCAACGAGGCAAAAACAAATACAGTGATGTTTGCAGAAAATTGAACGATGGAAACACAATCCTGTAACGCAATAGTCGGAGAGGAAAATCAAATTTCCTTCATTCCCATTCACATTCTGTTTTGGGAAGACATGGCATTGAAAAATGAACGACACCACATATGGTTTCAGTGCATCAGAAGCTCACAGAAGAAATCACAAGCTCACAATTTTGTTAATTTTTATGCCTACCCACTTCAAAAATAAAGTTTGCAAGAATCAAGAAAAAACAAACCCAACTTCTAGACTGAACGACCAATAAGCTACACGATAAACAAGACCAAGAATTAAACAGTCAATACATCATGTTGTGAGACCAAAGAGAGACTCTTCGATATTGGAAGTAAGTCACACACACAGTACCCATAATTTAAATAGAAAATTTATCCTTGGAAGAAGTCATACGAGTGCAAAAATACATCAATGTAGCTACAACATTCAAATTACTGGGAAGATTACTCCACTGCCATCATCAGTCCAATAAAAACAGAGAGGCCGTTTTCTGAGGCTGGCCACCAAAGCATATGAAAACACATCCTGTTTACTTGAAGCATGGGTACGTACAGTTCAGGCCAAATTAAATCTTTTAGTTGGGTTTCAGTTCAATCAGCCAGTGTGTTAGAGTGCCCACCAATATCTTTATGGACATTGTCTGCTCTGCAGTTCAGGATATCGACTGTCCAGTGGCCACTCATTTCCTGAAATCAGTCCAACGTTTGACCCACAATGTGCTGGCATTTGTCCAACTCTGAACTGTCCAGACGAAATGTTTTTTCATTATTTTTTCATCCAGAGCAATACATGACTAAAATGCCTCCAAAGACATCCCAGCCAACACACGTTGGTCCTGGGAAAACTGAAAAGACGTACTCCCACTGTCCGTAGGAATCAAACTTCTTTCCTGACAAAAATCGTTCTGACCCTTCCCCAAAGTTCCCAAAGTTATCCTTTTTGGGTGCCTGTCGGGTTGATTCTCATTTCTTGGAGAACGTACTTCCCAAGGCAAGCTGGAGAGAAAACAAAATGCACTTCCACATGCACATTTCAGAGAAATGGCCACCCGAAAATCTCAAGGGGAACCCCTTTTGGACGCCTATGCGTTTGTGTCAAACAGTGCTAATATTTGGAGAGCGTATTCCCTTAGATAAAGTGATAACTTTCCGTGACTGATTTCATTCTGAACCCTTAGTTTCGAGATATGGCTATTCAAAAACCCCCAAATTAGCTGATAAATTACTATTTTTTGGAATTTGGGTGACTGATACCTTCGAAATGGGGATCGCAGAGAATTTTTTCAAGAAATATTTTATTTATAGTATGGACAACACGTTGTTCAAAGATGAATCAACCCCCAAACACAGCCGTCGAAAAAGGGCTCTGTCTGGGAAATTCGGGTGACCATTTCTCCAAAATGGAGAGTGGGAAAGCATTTTGTCATTGAATGTTTTCGCTTCAATTTGCCTTCGGAAGCAAGTTCTCCAAAAATGAGAAGATTTAACAAAGAAATCAAACCCAACAGGCACACAAAAATGGCTCACTTTTGGGAGGCATGTCTCCGAAATTAGAAGTCGGAACGAATTATTTATTGTCAATGAACAAGTTTGATTCTTACCGATAAGAGGAACATGTCAGTTGTTCCCAGTCCTATCCGTTATGTCAAGAAAATCAACGACCATTGAAACAACTTTCTTCATCATTATCACTTTCACCAACCAATTTGTGAAGTTTTTGCATAAAAACCTTGAAAAATTGGCTCTGATAAATTGCATCGTTAGCTCAATCACACACTGCACAAAGAGGGTTGGGCAATTTTCAAAGTTGATTTGATTCTTGGGATCCGAAAACCCCTGCCAGTGAATCTTTTTTGAAAGGAATTTTTTGTCTGAATCCAAACAAATGAGTGTAAATTCTGTGCCTCGATACTTATTTTCATTTTTATACAATCATAAAACCCCTGTTAGGCTGATTTTTTGGGTAAAGTGGTCCCTTTGCTCAAAAATGCTGATCATAAAAGGAGAAAAGATTCTTGAAAGAAAAATTGGGTAATCCACTGTTGTGTAAAACTTCATGAAAATCTGTCTTGAAGGAGCTAAATATGGTATTTTTGGTATTCTGCAGAAAATCTGCCTTTAAGCAGCTGAATGTGGTATTTTGGTGAAGGTGGTATTCTGTTGTCATCATGAAAATCTGGCTTGAAGCAGCTGGATGTGGTATTTTGGTGAATATGGTATTCTGGTGTAATCATGAAAATCTGGCTTGATGCAGCTGAATGTGGTATTTTGGTGAAGGTGGTATTCTGGTTGTAATCATGAAAATCTGGCTTGATGCAGCTGAATGTGGTATTTTGGTGAATATGGTATTCTGGTGTAATCATGAAAATCTGGCTTGATGCAGCTGAATGTGGTGTTTTGGTGAAGGTGGTATTCTGGTGTAATCATGAAAATCTGGCTTGAAGCAGCTGAATGTGGCTTTTTTGGTGAATGTGGTATTCTGGTGTTGTCATGAAAATTTGGCTTGAAGCAGCTGAATGTGGTGTTTTGGTGATCATGAAAATCTGGCTTGAAGCAGCTGAATGTGGCTTTTTGGTGAATATGGAGTCTGGCATAAAGTGGTATTGCAGGATGTCTGGAGGAGCTGCCCGTTGTGATAAAACATTGAGTTTGTGGTGGGGGCGGAAAAATTTATTCGTTGTGGCAGAGCTTAACGTGGATTGTGTATTATGAACCAGCTGCAGTACGAACTTGCACACTTATCTCTTCACTGTTCCCTGATCTCTGACATAATTGCATGCCTAAAGAATGTTTCTCGCAAGAAATCATAAGAGCCTATGTAATATTTTTTCACATACATGTATTTGTTTGTTGCATGGTGGCGTAAGGAAAGAGAAATGGCATAAGAAAGATAATAAAAAAAACTACGTCATCGTCCAGAGATATTATCTCTGGACGATGACGTAGTTTTTTTTTTGTTTTGAAATTATACGTGTCATGTGATTTTAAAAACCACAGTAGAGTCTGACGCAGACTATTGCATTGAATCACACACGGTGTTATTGATCTTCAACGCCAAGGAAGGATCGATAATTATTCCGATGTCTACTTCCAGAAGTGTTCTAAGAGACAAGCAGTGAGCCTTTTGCGCGGTGCGTGAACACCTGCATGTGTTTCTATCCAAGTGATGTGGGGTTTGCACAAACCTTGCGCACGGTCAGTGGCAGAGGAATTACTTTCCGACAAACGTATTCCCATTTGGATAACAATACTCATTCTTGCACCTCAGGCACAGATTGACACAAAACACGACAAACGTGTACCCTCGGAACCGTTTAACGTAAATTGCGTCCTTCGGGAACAGTCTGTTATCTCTACCGATGAGAAATTCACTCAAATCCCACGAATGCAGAAATGCACTCAAATTCCAAGAATGCAACATTTGCATTTTTGGTAAGTTAAATACGTTGCCCCTGCACCCTATCATGCGTTGCCACTGCATCCTGTTGCCATGTTGTTGGTGGTGTGAAGGGAAAGTTCCTCCCAAACACCCTGAGACCACCCTATCATAACGGAAATGAATTGTCATTAAAATGTATGGAGAAGAGAGTTAAAACCATTGCGGAATGAGGTAGTAAGAGTAATAAGTACCTCCCTCTGACCATCACCAGTTTAATATGCTTTGCTGTTCACAATAGATGATTTCCTTGATCTTTAATTCTGACCGGCGGAAAATGGCAAATGACGGGAGGTGACAAAATCGTTTTTGCCCTGGAAAAACCGGCCCATTTTGGTCAAATTGACATTTTTTTTTTTCTTGAAAATTCTTTCAGGTCTGTCGCCCTGTTGAAAAAAAAAAAAGAAATTCTCTAAAGACAAAATTTTGAAAAAAAATACCATTCATTTTTCAAATTTCACTACCAGAATACATTTTGTTTTTTTTTGGTAAACTATTTTCTTCTTTGATTGACCCAAATGAGTTCCAAATTACAAGTTCCAATCTTTTTTTAAGTTGGCAAGGGAAAACGAAGCAGTCTTTTTCACGCAAAGTCCTTTTTCAAAGTCCTGGAGCCGTTAAAAAGAAGGAACCTTTGCCAAAGAATTTTCGTTTGAAAAATTTGGCAAACCCGTTACCCACCGCTTTTTAAACTCCCCATCCTTCAAAAATCCCCGTACAATAATTTCCACCCTCGGCGAAAATTTTTTCCAATTTCAAATACGAACCTCAATCCGGCCAAAAAGGAAAAAAAGGAAAAAAAACAATAAGGTTGCACTTGGTATTTAAACAGGAAACAAATGAAAAGTCATAAGAACGCCCCAAAAAATTTGGAAAAAAACCTTTTTTTTCTTGGGAAAAAAACCCCTTTTTCCGGCCCATTGTGTCCCACCATGAAAATTTTGGGCCCTGCCTTGCTCCCCTCCCAAAAACCAAATTTGTTGAAAATTTGGGTTTTCCCAATCTCCCCCGTCCCTTGTTTTTCCTTAAAAAAATAAGGGTTTTGGTTTTTTTTTTTGGTATTCCTGCTCCCAAATTAAACCCGGTTTTCGGCCAAAAAATTTGTTCCCAAGAAGTTTGATAAAAATTTAGGGGCTAATGAGGTGGAAAAAAAATTGGAATTGGACGGGCATCGTTCCCATGGAAAAAAAGGGCAAAAAAAAGGAAATCACCCGTCCAATTTGGGATTCTTTTTTCAAGGATGAATGTGCATGCATTGGCATCAAAGGTCAGTTTTGTTGGTGCTCTCATCAAGATTCTGACTGGTGTTTTAATTCTGTTTTATAATCGGAATCTAAATATAATTCAGAACAAATTTGCAGGACTTGCTGTCAATTTGCCGTTGCCAAATCTTAACCTCAGTTGTTGGGGCAGTTTATGCTGACTCAACAATACCGCAAGACGGCACTTTCATTTAAAAGGCAAAAATAAAAGAAAAAGATTTGTGGCGTATGCCGCTGGAAAAGGTCCTCTACGTGTCATCTTTCCAGAGCAGCAACAGCCAGCAGGCAACTTAATTTCACCTTCCCCTCTTCCTGTGCATGCTGACGTGTATCACTTTACGAGTTGTCAGAGAATTGGTTGCTATCAATTTTCGGGTACTTTTCCAGACACGGCTTTTGCATAAAAGGTTTTCCATGAATTATGTGAGGGTTCATTCGTCCTGAAACAGTTCAAGAAAGTCGTCTTCCCTGGTTCATTCAAGTGCTTGCATGAAGTCATCACCCACCGTCCGTCAGTTCTCATCTGTCAGTCAGCTTGTTTCTGGTCATCCTTCACTGTCAGTTTCATCATAGTTTGGGAGTTAGTTAGTTTGGTTAAACGAAATTAACGGAGGGGGGCAATCCAAAACCGGGGACAATCTAAAACCCCAGTTCTGTGTTGTGCGAACAATGGGGGCGCACTCGAGAACCCCTGAGTGCATCATTAGGGGACGAACTCTAGATGATCGTTGTAAACTTGGTGCTCAACATTTTTTGCTTTTTCCTTTTTTTTGTTTGCTTGCATTTTTCCACTCAACCCGGGAGCCCAGGGAAACCACTGTTGAACCCTCCTGATGGGACCGAGCGTTGGGGACAGCCGGATTTGGGTATACCTCAGTTGGCCCCAATAACTGAGGGGAGTCTAGCGGGACAGGCGAGTCTTTTTTAGTCATTTCAAAACACATATTTCTGGATTAAACGGACAAGGATCGCCGAATTTCGATTCAGAACCACCTCGATAAACACCCGATTACTTTCCCTTTCTATTCCTCCAACACCCAGATTTAGTCACGAAGGATCTCTCCAGCATCCAGCCCTTCCCCAACACCCAGACCCTTTCCCAACCATCCATCCGATTCACATTCTGCGCCGAAGCAAAATATTTCGATTCGAAAATGCGAACTGCCGATCAAATCCCATGCCAAGCCGCAGAATCGATCGATTTTTGAGCAAGTCAGGGAACAGTGCTGCCATCCCAGAAGCGCGCACGGAATTTTTGCTCCGCGCGTTTACCTGTATTCTATTGCCCTGCACATAGGATGCATGAAAAGAAGGAAACTGAAATATCATGCTACCTCCTTCGAAATGGTCTGTGGTGTTTTCCTTGTTTTTTTTTTCTGTTTTTGTTTGTGAAAACAATCGAATAGAATTCACATTATTTTGTAATCTGAATGTTTCCTGTGCGTGTCTTTTTTTTGTGGGTAAGTTGTTATTGTTATGTAAATATTGTTATGTAAATTTTAAAAATTGACAAATTTGCAAAAAATTCTGCAAATAAAAACGAACTGAAATGAATACACTTGTTCAAAGTTGATAAACTCCCACATGTTCCAAAATCTTCAAAAATTGAATGTAAAACTCGCTGTTCAACTCTTCAATGAAACAGCCGCAAGTAGTTCGCAGTTTTATAGAACTTTGAACGACCACAAATTACCAACCTTTCAAGCAAGGGAAAGTACTGAGTTCTTCTCAGTTATCTTCGACTTGTTTGATACCCAAAATTCTGAATTACCTAGCCACGGATTGAGATTTTAACTGAGCACAGCTTGCATCATAAATGCCCGAATGAAATGAACAACCATCTACCGCCAGGTTTCCCTGCAAATACCTTCACTTCAGAAGGAACATAGTGAACTTTCTTCTCCTTTGCTTTTACTTTTAGAGCCCGAATAACTTCTGAATCAATCCGTAAAGACTGTGCCTGCCTCGACGGACATGGCCGCAGAAAATTGGCAACGAACAACCCATAACCATCAGTGCTTTTTGACAGGGTTAAACTTGCTCATTGAAGCGCACTGTGCAGTGTTCTCAGAATGTGGCTTTTGTGATTTATGGAAACTTGGGATGTTCAGCAGCGACCGACTCTCTCCTACAGCAACGGCGTTACGGTGCACCAGAACTTAATTTCGCGCAACATGCTGCTAGTTAAGAAACATACTTGCATTATCCAGTTGAACCTCCACAGCCAGACAAAATGACTTCAAGACAAACAGGTGCTTGTGGAATAAATGAATTCCAACCAAAATATCCGCATTCTTGCTATTGCCTGCAAAATTTCCGTATTTTTGTTGCCCATTTGGCCAATTTCATGAGGTAGAAATCAATATTCTATATTTCAATGATGTGTTGGTTGAACAACGTATTTTCCAAGTTCCAACACCCTTGTCCCCTTGTGATAAAGGCCATGTGATATTTTTTATGTTTATGTGAGATGCATGAGAGTTCACTTAGCTTCTTTGAAGAAGGCATTGTTATCTCGCTTACCAAATCCGTGTTTCTGCCATTTTTGAGATTTCATTTACAGGAGGTGGCAACCTTTTCGCTGATATCAGATGATCAAGCTGCATCGGAGTATCGAAACGGGAGAGTGGTATGACATCGAGAGACAACCGATGTCGATACCTGATGAAGCACCGACACCCATGCCAATGGCAGAAAAACTCAAGGGCTCGGGAAACATCATAGGTAGACCCTCCAGGCATAGAAACAGAATGATGAAACATTGTTGCTGATTAAAAACTAAAAAATGTAATTGGCTTTGACAGAGGGCAAAGAGGGGGGAGAGAGTGGGTGAGGGTTTTAATGGGTTAGAAACAATGTTTTAATATTTCTAGTAAGTAACCAATCTGATAAGAGTGCTAGGAGCAGATTCAAGGTAATTAATTATAATGCGTGACATGTGAGTTTCAAAAAATGAAAACGGCAAGTTGACAGGCAAGGGGAAATTATGGGAGTGTGGAAGATGTGCGAAAATTGATGGGTGACGTGAAAAGTTTATAAATATGGGTGAAATTGGAGACAGAGAGTCAGTCTGCAAAAAATTGTGAAAATAGTTAAGATCGGAAAAGAAGGGTAAAGTCGAAAGTCATTCTTGCTGGAATTTTGTGAAATTTAAGGTGAGAATGTCTTGAATAAATGTTATTTGCAAGTGTTTGAATCCGAAAGAGAAAATGAAGAATTAAAAAGATTTACAAGTATTTTACAGCATTCAAACTCGTC
Organism: Sinentomon sp. SZTP_YWyxl; assembly: GCA_030068105.1. Classification (NCBI taxonomy): domain Eukaryota; kingdom Metazoa; phylum Arthropoda; class Protura; order Sinentomata; family Sinentomidae; genus Sinentomon; species Sinentomon sp. SZTP_YWyxl. Next base: position 10,249 of record JASGXE010006615.1, on the reverse strand, counting down.
TATTCTTTGGTCATATGGTCGCCATGAGCATCAGTGAATGAGTCTGGAGTGGCTAACCATTACACAATCGGAAATAAATAATAGATCTGTCTAGAACCCAAGAAAAGATCTATTAATTGGAAGCCCGACGATGAATCCAACATTCAATATGAATGTCGGAAACATCAATTTTGGCAGTGCGGCTAGAAATGCGAACGTCGACCCCCAAGTTTATATGAAAGCAGTCTGTTCTTGTTGAAACTTCTCTCGTGCAAGCTGAAGCTCAGATAATCCCATCATTCACACATCAGATTTGTTTGGATTATCCAAACAATCCCCTTGCACCGTTCGATTTTGTGAGTGCTTCTATTGCTCAAAAACTATGGCCGTACTTTCTGCAGCTTTGATTGAGCGTTTTCTGCATGGATTCCTCGTCAAATAAACCAAATCTCGCAAGGTATGTGCCAAAAACAGCAGAATGCCCTCCCTGCCTAAATTAAAGCTAATCAGGGTTTGAGGTAAAAAGGATGCGCTGCTTCAGCATTCTTTAACGAAGTGGCCCGGGCAGCCACTCACGATGACGGCCCGTATTGGTCTCCCCATATGTCCTGCCGGGAATTTTTCATGTATTCCAGGCCAGGAACAGTCAATAAGGATTTTCTTGCTTCAGCCTCTCTCCGCAGTGTTTGCAACGTGGTCGACTTCAGCACCTGCTGCCATCAATAATTTATTGGAATTATTCTGTGCACCGCAACAGCACCTGGCCACAGTTTTAAGCGAGAGAAAGCTGGATCCAACGATGGAAACTATTGTGTTGAAGCATATGTGCCGTAAAGAGGGATGTGTGCTGCAACAGGCATATGTGCCACAAACACCTGGAATTTTATATAAAAACCAGCGCATGCAGGGATATCACGACGATGGGCTCCTTTTGGAAGACGAAGGAATCTGAAGGTTCCGTCACGAGATGACACACCCGGCATTCACGCCCTGGCCCAAGACCGTTTCACATAGCAGAAAATGCCCATAAGATATAGCTTCAAATTTTCATGTGGCATCACAACCATACGGCTGTCAGTTTTCAGGCATAGCATCGTCTTCAAACGCATCAGTTCACCTGCAGTAACACACCACTCACCGCCTGCCAACAAGCCGATCGTTGGTCAAAGTAGCTCAGCATAAAAAAGTAGCAAAAATGCAACAACTTCGTACAGCCTTCACCTCTTGCACCAGGACAGAGGCCTATCCCTGTACTGTTACAGTTGATGAATTCTTGGAACGGGAGAGACAATTTGCAAGACCAGTATTGGTCCACTGCTTTAATAGTTGGACAAGTTTATCGCTTGATGGCATCCAAAAGTAGACAATCACATTTACAGTTTTAGTTCCCTTTTCAGTCTGTCCTGCAGCCTGACAAGGTCGTCTACATCACAGCATCGCCAATTTGGCATGAATATAAAGAATCGTTCACGTTAGACCTGATGCTCGACAAAGAAGCCCAAAGACGGGTACTCCTTCAGTGCGATAGGTATTAAATGGAAAACGAACGTCATTTTTGCAATTGCCTGTCGACCGAGTCCAGTCCAATTGCTGGAGTCCTGTTCCATTGGCCGAACCGGCTTTTTTCATTCCCATGCCGAAGGGGGGCAATTTCAAGCTCATTTTGGGGATATCAAGGGATCTGAAAATCTTCCACCATTGTAAAGCCGTTGGAGATTTCAGTCACAACAACTCTTGACCGGAGATATGACTTACTTTGAAGAAATGGAAATGATCTGGATCCCAAAAACAGTCAACTTTGTTTTGCATGCCAAAAGAATGCCTTTCTCAGCTCTCCCAGTTCGAGTAAGAAGTATCTGATCATTTCAGGCTCATTTATCAATAAAGCGAAAACATGCACTCAACAGCAACGACCATGATATGATACCGTAAACTGGAGTGCATCGGATCATAGGGGATGAGCAAAAATCCAAGTTTTAACTGCATCAGCCTAAAATGCAAATAAAATTCGAAATGAGCCGCCTACAATATTGTGTTTACTTTATGAGAACAGAAGTTATGTTAATGGTGGCGTGAAGGTTCTGGGAATTATTCCGAAGAAAAAAATGCCCAAAAAAGACAATTTATAAGAAACAAGGAAAAAATACTTTTGGCCAATTTTCTCAATATTGAGTTCCATTGATGTCGAAAACATTGAAGAAAAAATGTACTCCCGTACAATTTCACAAGATACTCGTACATGAGGCCATGAAAGAAATCTCTGGAGGCCAAAACCACCAGTTTTGGGGGTGAATCGGATTACATTACCTTTTTGGGGGTGAACAGGATCACCCCATTTTTGCTTTCAATTATGTTGCCCAGGAAGGACAAATAGGAAGGTGTCTAACTTTATCTTTTCCCCTCCCCAGTTTAGGATTACCGTACCTGAATTCAAAAAACTGGTGAATTATGATGCTCTTGGTTGTGCATTTTAAGGAAGTTTAATTTAACTGGCTGTGCAGTTTCAAAAGGCAGGTTCGGCAAACATGCCTCGTGAGCATCTCACCAAACCATGAAGTCGGAAGTGCAAAACGTTTCCTGAACAGCACATCAGGAAGCTTTGGCACAACATGGAAACAAAAGCATGAGGGAGTGTTCCCCAGTGTAACTAATCCCAGACTCTGGAATTAGCTACACGGTGTTCCAACGGCATTCCAAAGGTAGCGTTAAGTCTAATGGAAGGGAATCTGGACAAACATAACATCAGCACAAAGTTTGCTAATGACCTCCCCGGCCATGACTGGGCCAAATCATTCAGCAGGCAAAAGTGGCAGCGGAACGCCCTTGTCAGAACATTGCAACAAGCGTGCCATGGCAGCAGTTTCAAGAGATTCTTTCAAAGAATTCTTCAACAACTTGGAAGTTGAAATGGCTAGAGTCTCTCCATCACATGTCTTGAATTTAGACGAGGCGAATCTTAACAGATGATCCAGGCAGCAAATTCTTTGTTGTGAAATGTGGCACCAAATACGCAGAGAGCATTGTGTATTCCACAAAATCTTCAATCTCCCTGATAACCTGTTCTCTGCATTCATTCAAGTGCTGTCATTAACCAGTCTATGTGATTTGTGTCATTCAAATGTGGGGCACATTGACAACTGGTGGACCAGAAGGTGCAAGATTCAATCCAACGAAATCTGGTTGGTTGGATGGATGCTGTTTCGACGACTGGTTTCATACAATCACATTTCATTAGGTGCATAAAGCACTTTCCTTGAGATAACCTTTCTTCCCTCCTCTCACTTGACATAATCAGAAAATGTGAAGAGAACAACATAACATTCCAGTTCCTGCCTGCAAATTCAACAATTTCTAATTGAAAAAGTGATTGTTATTTGCCAAATTGGCAATAATACGCTACCCGTCACCACCACAAGAAGGCCATGAAATATAGTCCCCAAATGAAAATCAACAAAACAAAAAATTGTAACAATGGAAGATGGCAGGATGTTCCTGTCAAGCAGGTGGAGGTCACATTTTTGATTTGGATTATAAGGCCTAAAAAAGAATGGCAAAAACGGTTTAAAAGGGGAAAAAGCAGCAAGATTCTGAGAGATCCCCAAGTTTATGCGCATGCCCTGTGCATTGATCTACAGCATAAAAACCGCATTCATTTGTTCAGAGGCTTAGCAACGATTGTGGCTCATCTTATGACATGGAGAAAATTTGGCGCACGAAAAGGAAAAATCTCCATCAAACTCCCCTATGATTGGGAAAACTGACAGAAATTGGCCCAAGTTGGCAGCAGGCAGGCGCTGTGTGCCTTATAGGCCAATTTCACATGAGAAACTGTCTTCGCTACTGGAAGGGGGTTTGTTTTTCACGAAATAGTGAGGGGACTCAATGAGTCATGGGAATTGCCATTCCATGTTTCGCCAGCGCAGCCCCGGGTTGATTTAGCTTTTAAAACTTTTTGCGCATTTATGGAAGAACATCTATGCTGCTGTTTTTGTAATTACCCCCTTCTTGTCATTCTCCGTGCCTTCATTTCGGCGCAATTGAAGTAAAAAAGGATGTCCTTCAAGTCTAGAAACTGCGGTCTTTTGAAAAATTTGTCTCCATTGGCCCAATAATCTGTGGAATTGGTGGCAACGCGTCGTCACTAATGGATGTTAACACTCGCCTTCTATGCAAGGGTGTCATTACTGTTTCCAATCCCATTGTTCGACTGTTCTTCAGCTTCAGGAGAAAAACTTGATGAGCCATTTCGTTATTGGTGGAACAGTGGATGGCCGTCTCTCAATGATGACGATTTTCTAAGTAATTATTTGTCTAGACAATACATGACGGATGGTGATCACGTACTGAGATTTTTCCAGTGCCAATTGATATAATTTCTCTTTGACTTTCATTAATAGCCAACCCGCAAGGATGGTCAGACGAGAGACTCCAGCCACCGGCTCAGGGTTAGAACCGTTTTCCTTGATGAAATGTCAATGGATATCTACCAAGGGAACGAGCAAGGACCAGTTGGTCAGGCACCCAAGAGGATCGCAACGCAACATGGCCCACTGGAGCAACAATTCGTGCAATCGACTGCTAAAAGCAGCTACATATCTGTAAATATGGTCGGGTTTATCCATGCTGGCAGTGGAGATATTGTTCGGCTGAACGGGAAACTTAGAGGAGAAAATTACGTTCACACTTGGACCACGTTTATCCACCAATAGTTGATAGACTATTTCCGAAATGATGAACCCTTTTTTCTCAACCACGGTAATGCACGTGCGCATGGGTCAAGAACCGCTCGGGAATGGTTCCAACAGCAACCGAATATCCCTGTGGTGCAATTCCCAGCCAAATCACCGGACTTGAATCCGACAGAGAACCTCTGAGGCATGATGAAGAGATTCGTCAATGTTTCTGGCAAAAGGAATGCGGACATTGATAGGAAAGAAGTCTGAGGATGTTTAATGAACTAGCTAAAGGCATGGAAGGACATTTGTGGAACAGCGACACTTACAGTACACTCGAGACATCCTCACATCATGAAGATGGTGCAAGCAGAAACTGAGGTCAACATTCCACCAGATTCTCGTGACACAATGCTTATTGTGTAAACTCAAAACACGAGATATTCATCAATCAAAACATGAGCCAACCCAAACACCAAACAATATGAGAACCAGTATTTTAGAATGAGGCAGGCCTTTTGAAGTTACGTCAGGCAAGTACTTTCTTGTTGGAAAACTTGATTTTGATTCCATGGCAATTTTTTCATATTCCTGGGTGTGTTTAGTTTTTGATTTTATTCAACCCCAGCTTTTTCCAAATAGTAAATTGTGGAGTTCCACTGTACGAGTAAGAGAAAGATGTCCAAGAAGATTTTAGCCATGTATCATGATAACAGGAGGAAGACAATTGACTTCATGTTTATCCTGGTGATTTGGTCTTACTCTATGCAAATGCATTCAATATTGATGCAAACGCAATAACACTTCAATTACCGAGTAACATTTGGGATGACCGAGTAAGATTTCAGACTTGGGATGGAGAGTGGGAGGAGATTGCTTATTTGGATACAATACAGGATAGGGCCACCAAAGTGAAAATTGTCCCAAGAGCAATAGATCTGCTCAATTCGACACCAAACCCAATTTATCTGATTTTCCAATGGGTCAATCTCTTGATATGAACATACTCGTCAAATTTATTTCACCTGAAAATCTTCAAAATATCATCAATGGTGACAGTTACTCCCCACATCTCCTGATAATCTCACCCTGCATGGATATGAAAATGAAGCAGTTGCAGCAGGTTAGCAATGGGGAAGGTGTTAATCTTCATTAAAACACCTTAATTGTCAGTACTTACTTTGTCTTTCCAGTTCTATTCCAAATTATCATCATTGTTGCCATTCTGAGCTCACAGCTATGCAGCCGGTGACTCTGCAAGAAGGGCCGTGTTGACCTGTCATTTGCACAATACCAGTTATTATGCAACACATGGAGGTCAATAATTATAGGCTAATGCAAACAGGTCAATAAAACTCCTCTCATCATAATTGGCTTTTCACGAAACACTCCAGTGAGCTGTTACTTCCATAAGACTTGCAGTGTCCCAAAAACATTTAGCCAAAATTCCCAGAGATGTTCTTGGCGGTAAATCAAATCGAAATTAATCAGTAAAAAAATTTGCATTCATCTGCTTTTGAGGATGACGTCCCTAGAGGTTCACTCTAACAAGAAAGAATCACTTTGAATCGATTACTCACACCCGATCCGCACCTGGTTCCAGTCAAACCAGGTGGCTTTTTATATGAAAGGGCGTATGTGGAAAATGTGTGAAAATTGATGGGTGACGAAAGAAAAGTTGATAAATATGGATGTAAGGGGAGACATGAGTCAGTTGGCGGAAAATTGTGAAAAAGAGTCAGAGAACGGAAAAAGGGGTCAATAGAAAGTCATTCTTACCGGACGTTTTGTGAATTTTAAGGAAAACGATGAATGGCGTCATCAGAATGGACGGCTTACAACGAAGAGTGAAGGTCGAGGGGACGAACGAATCTGTGGTAGCTCGGGATTTGGCAGAAGGAGCGGGCTTGACACCATGTACAGGATGTGCCGAACATACCGAGACTGAACATACGTGGGCAATACTGACGTGGGGAAAAGACGAAAAGGTGCCAGCGACAGTGATCCAGTCACAGCTGTGTTTTGGGGAACCAGGACAGGGACTGAAGATTGGCACGAGGTTGAGAAAACAGTTGTTCGCCGCTAGCAAGTTTGCGGATCGCACTGGATAGCTCAGAATGGAGATTGAGCTTGGAGAATGTGGGATGATGGGAGTTGAGGGAGAAGCTCCAAAGATGGAAGGACCAAGTACTCCGGCATCACCTCTGGTGGACCTGGGGAGTTTCGGAAAGGAAGGGGATGATGAGGTGCTCGAGATCCCGTTGGAAGGACAAGGAGGCATGGATCCTCGAGGTCCGTGGATGGCGTCATCGCAGGAAGGAGATGCGGCGTGGCAGGATTTTATGGATCTCAACTGGGATAGGTGGATTCCACAGGACCTGGAGACCGTTAGTGCAATTCAGCAGGTGTCGTGGGCGATGGATATGGAGTGAACTTAGAAGGCCGGATTTGGGCTACGGCATTGATCGTACATTTTTTTTCTTCTTCGTCCACTTTTATTTCTACAATTCTTTTCTGCTTTAAGGCAAGTGCACAGATTTTAGATATGATTGCGATATGATGGGTTATGTTACCAGGGTGAATGATAAGTGTGATACCAGGAGGTATCAGCTTTTTCGAAAAGAGGGGAGATTTGGTAGGAATACTTTTGGGTCAGAGTGTAGGGTTGTTTAGAGTGTAAAATGTAGGCATGAAAATGAGTTGCTAAGTAAAGGTAGGATGAGGTAATCATGAATGTTTGCATGGCTTGGCAGCAAGCGGGCAAATCAAGGAAAAATGTAATTAATAGATCTGGAAAAATCTGGGAAAAGTATTGGCATAGAAACAGAATACAGAATGATGAAACATTGTTGCTGAGTAAAACTAAAAAGTGAAATTGACTTTGACAGAGGGCAAAGAGGGAGAGAGAGAGTGAGGGTTTCAATGGGTGAAATTTGGATGAGCTGAAAAAGAAAATCAATTCGATGCGAATCTCCTTCCGGAAAGAAGCCAACTCAATGAAGTCTGGGGCAGGGGCTGAGGATGTGTACCAGCCTCATCTGTGGTACTTTAATGACCTGTTCCATTAGATCAGGAACTTCCACGACAATCGATTTCCAACCTCGAAGCTACAACTGCAGAAATGAAAGACTCTGTATGTTTTCAGCAGCTTTTATTTCCACAAGCCCCTGCATTTTCAATTGTTGCATAAAAGTGAGGGCCCTGCCGCAAAGGGTCCCAAAAACGAACAAACCAGAGTACTATTTAATTCCCTTCTTTGTTTAATTCACTTCTTCGTTAATGTGGCACATTCGCTTCTGCCAAGGTGCTTGCCCCTCATTGTTGAAGTTCTGCACGAACTGCTCGCGCGTCAGCTGTGCTTCTTCTTCCGGGCGAGATGCGTAATTCTGCGAGCAGGTTCACGTGTCACAGTTGTTTTCTCTTCAACAACCACTCCTTGCTCCATCACGACTTCTGTTGTTTGGCACAGTGGCGTTTTTTTTTGGCGCATCGCCACAAAAATCGCAGGCAAGTCTGTTTCCGTGAGTTGAGAGAGAGACATCTCTGGCTCGAGCATCAAACTGCAACTGGATGCTTGACAAATTTGTTCTCCCGTGAGTGGGCATTCATGGCCATCCAAACTTCCTTGATAAATCTGCTTGACAACTTTGCTTGTCAAGTATGTTGGATCGTGAGTGGGCCGCTTTAGAAACAATGTTTTAATATTTCTAGTAAGCACCCAATCAGATTAAGAGTGCTGGGAATAGATCGATGTAATTAATTATAAGGCGTGATAGGTTAGTTTCAAAAATGTAAATGGCAAGTTGACAGGCAAGAGGAAATTATGGGAGTGTGGAAGATTTGCGAAAATTGCCTGGGTAGCGTTAGAAAAGTTTATAAATATGGGTGTAAGGGGAGACATGAGGGTCAGTTGGTGGAAAATTGTGAAAAAGAGTCAGAGAACGGAAAAAGGGGTCAATAGAAAGTAATTCTTACGGAGGTTTTGTGAATTTTAAGATGAGAATGTCTTGAATAAATGTTAAGTTCACGTTTGTTAAAGAAGAGAAAAAATAAGTTTTTAAAGTTTACAAGTATTTTTGCAGCATTAACAAGTATTTTTGCAGCATTAAAAGTATCTGTCTATTCTTTGGTCATATGGTCGCCTTGAGCATCGGTAATGAATCTGGAGTGGCTGACCATTACAAAAATCAGAGTGAAAAATAGATCTGCTTAAGAACACAAGAAAAAGATCTATTTACATGGTTGTTATCATCGGAGAAAGTTTCCCATGTACCTGCACAATCTGGAGTGCGCCAAGGAAGTGCGATTGAATCTTTGTTATTTTCGGACGATTGGTGGTGATTGCCTGCTGTGTTACTAGTATTAGCAATCCAAAATTATGTGCCTAACTGAAGTTCAATTAGTAATTGGTAATGTGTGGGTCAAAAGACAGGCAAATGTGCAGCCCTAAGGATAATAGCTGAGAAAACTTCAATTTCAAACCATTCAATTTAATTCCATGGAGCTCGTTTAAAAATGTGATCGATAATGCGAGACCCAGCTCAGCCATTTCCATCATCATTAAATTAAGTATTATCGCTTTAATTTCAGAGCTAATCTACGAACAGTGGAGATATTGACTCCAGGTAAGTTGAGAGTGTGGGCTAAAGTTTGGGGTATTCAGGCATTAAATGCATTGGGGACCCCGAACTTTGCCCACTACTCTCATCTTACCTGGAGTCAATCTCTCCACTGGAAAAGGGGGACATCACTGGAAAAGGGGGACATCCCAGCAAGCCAATCAGCCAGCAAGCAAATCAGCCAGCCAGCCAACCCATCCGGCAAACCAATGCTAATTCCTCCGCTTCTGGAGCCAGTGGTACAATAGTAGTTCTTTGACAATGGCTTGGTGGCCATTTTCTGTTGCAACTTACCGGCGTAGAAAAACATAATCTGCGAATAGGCTTATCGATGTAGATATCCTCAACAGACAACATTGTGCAAAATTAAAACTGCGCCATTGATTATTATCCCGTTCGGCGCTGGATTTTCAGACGTTTCGGTTCGGCCTCCAGATCGTCAACGAAAACGGGAGCAATCTTTCAGTCCAAAGCCCGACGAAAGAGTCTTACCACGTTCCAAATGCATAGCAATTCTTATTGGCAGGGCCCTAACAGATTTACCTTGCAGGAAAGACAGCTTAAGAAATAGCTGGAGGCTTAAATAATTGCTCGTCACTCCGTGTTAAGTGGTGGGTAGTCATTTTTAAGCAGGAGATGACAGAGTTCACGGGAGGCAGAAAGCACACTCTGAATAAGAAGAGCGGACTGCAGTACCCGAATTCGCAGGTGAGTTTCCCAGAGGCACGACAAGCAACATTCGTGATGCCATTGGAGTTCATCATATTTCGCTGCAAACTGCAGACAACGTTTTGAGGAAACAAGGATTGCAATGTCGTCAAGCAGTTCACGCAGAGCAATTGACACCTGGACAGAAGATTCGACAGCCCGTAAGTGGAAGAGCACTCTTTATACTCTCCTTCAGATTATATTGTACGCTCCTTCACAGATTATATTTCGTTCCAAGTTACTGCTGCCGAGAAGTTGAAACGGATTCGG
>JASGXE010006614.1:0-20436 GCA_030068105.1 Sinentomon sp. SZTP_YWyxl | reverse complement strand
GCACAATCCACTATCTCCACACCAATGAGGTACCAACCATCCGAGAAATCCACTGCCCACAACCAACCGCGAAATCCACTGCCTCCACCAAGTATGACCACCATAACGGCACAATCAACTGTCTCCACACCAATCGGAACCGACTTTCTCCGCCACATATCCGTGCAATCCACTATCTCCACCATGTGTGACCGCCACAACGGCACAATCATTCGGACTGGAATATTCGCAAAAAATGCATTTCCACGTCGGTGCAACGAAGAAGGGAAATTATTATTCTCACAATAACATCATATCCTTCAGATGTCAGGGAAAGGTATGGGATCCCGTATGTATCGACTTGCAAATGGCAGTTAGAAGCGAGAATTCTGTTCACGGTCAACCTTGAGGACTTTGAAAAGATCCAAAAAGGACAAATTCTATTAAACTTTAAACAGTCGTTCAACAATGTCGCTTGGATGTGGCAGTGTCTGAAGATAGATTCGTTTCGTGTGCCGTCAAGTTCCACTGTGTTTAACAGTTCAAAACATGACAAATCTGGTGACTTCCAATCCTCAATCTCTTGAGAATATCCTCAGGTCAGAGTGCTCAAGTAGCATTTGAGTCTGGATGTTCATCAGGCGTGTCAGTGTAAATGGACACCTTCGGAACGCCCCTTTTAACATGGGCTTAGATGAGGCTCTTCTTTTCGGAACACTTTTCGGAACACCTTTTCGAACACCTGACGTGTTCTTGTAACACCGTTTTCCTGACAAAATTTGGAACAAATGAGCGATTTGGAGCACGTGAAATGTTCCAAATCGCTTATCTGTTCCGAAAATGTGACAGGAAAATGGTGTTCCTAAAACACGTCAGGTGTTCGAAAAGGTGTTCCGAAAAGAACAGCCCCATCTAAGCCAATGTTAAAAATGGTGTTCCGAAGGTGTTCCATACAGAAACCTCAGGTTCAGAGTGAACCATCCACACCATTTGGGTAATTTTCCGAATACAGGCGAAAAATAGAATAAGTGTTTGGTCAGGGAAACAATTTTGCAAATGATCAAACACTTTGTGCAATTGGCAATACAGTTCTAATCTTAAAGTGTTATTGTCGAAAGACACTCTAAACACGAGGTTCAGTTTGGAACACTATGTTTTAACATGGGCTTAGATAGGAAGTGTTCTTTTAAGAACATTTATGGAACACTTAGTGTGTTGTGATCTTGGAACACCTTAAATGTTCCATTGGAACACCTGTCCTTATGTCTTCCAAATCGCTGGAAATGGACACTCAGTGTGTTCCAATGACAGACCAAGTGTTCTTAAAACAACAATTCCTGTCTAAGCCCATGTTAAAATAGAGTTTTCCAAATTGAACTTCGTGTTTAGAGTGTATGTTAATGTTTTCATGAGGTGTTCCTGACACCGAGACGAACAAAATCTCACGAGAATAACGCAGAGAAAAGTCGGTCAGTTTCAAAACTTTATTATCTCAACTTCAAGGTTTCTGCCCATTTACCCTGTGGTCCACATTGAACTTTTGGGTCTTGTAAGACCAGAATGGGGAAATTTATCAAAACATTTCCCTTGGAAATTTTTTATTGTCGCGGTGTCAGGAAGATCTGTCAAAAACACTTACACCTTTCATCACCTGTACATTCCTCGCGAATGATTTAGTCAAAGAGGGTCCCTTGAAAGCTGTCTTCCAAATCTTCGCTTTATTTGCAACCGCAGCTTCTATCTGGGGTTTACAAGGAGAGGAATTTTTTATCTGGTCCGAAAGGACCGGGTTTTCCCCCTACCTCCAGCGCGGCGCTGTGTGCGACCAAACAACGCTGGTTCTCAGCTTCGGATGGTGCAAATAAAAAAAAATCGAACGGCTCGGGTAGTTTTGCGGCGGCCTGTAGGTCTTGTGTGAATCCTCCCGAGGCATCTTCACACTCGCAAATTTCCTGATGAGCAAAAATGCACTGTCAGTGCCCGAGCAACCAGAAACACATGCGTGGTTCAGGCTCATTTTATCATGCCTCCGCCTCCATTCACGATTTCATTCCAGCAACTTCTGGTTTAATTGTAATTTTATTACTCTGGGCCTGTGTTACCTTGCAAATTTATTGAAAATTACTTCGGCAATAAATTCGGCGTGAAACAGTTAACTGCGCCTTTGCTGCCTGTGTTTCCGCCGAATTGAATTTTTTTATAATTGTTCAAGGTAAAATCGGTAACTCGGGTCAACCTTGGGATGATCAGGCGTAGCAAAATCCAACAAAAAAAAATGGAGAAAAAAAGTCAAAAGAGAGCCAAACTGATCAGATGCGCCGCTGCCAAGCTGAACTAACCAAATCTGATCGTAATTGCAACGCCATTGTTCGACTTTTCTGGATTCGCCTTTTTTCGTTTTGTTTTTTGGCAGAAAAATTGAATTGGTCCACCAATTAATTTTGGCTTCATATGTGCTAGTGTGGGTGCCCAGTCCACACCAAGGGTGATATCGAATGCAATCACACCTCATTCCGTATCTGAATGTAGCTACAAACTGACAATGCTTTCTTACTACACTCCATTCAAATAGAGCGAAATTGTGATTTCTATGTTGACCATCTTTCCGTTCTTGCCGGAATTTCGATTTCTTTCAAAAACCATGCTTTGTCTGTTCTCGTTTGGATCATCAAGATCTTAAGATCTTGAAGATCTAAAGAGATCTAAGATCTATAATGATCTCTTGATCTAAGATCCAAATATCTATTGTTTTAAGATATCTAAGATCTAATAATGATCTGAGGATCCAAGGTCGAAGATCACACAAAAGATCGAATAAAAATATACCTACGCAAGATCTGAGATCGAAGATAAAATAGAAGATCTAAATATCTAAGATCTTAAGATAAGATATAAAAATAAGACAAAAATAAGATAACATAAAAATAATCTAAGACAAAAATTTAAGATGAAAATAAGATAAAACAAGATAATAAAGATAAGATCTTTATGATCTTAAAGATCTAAAGATCTAATAATGATCTAAGGATCCAAAGTCGAAGATCACACAAAAGATCGAATAAAAGTATATACCTACGCAAGATCTGAGATCGAAGATCGAAGATAAAATAGAAGATCTAAATATCTAAGATCTTAAGATAAGATATAAAAATAAGACAAAAATAAGATAACATAAAAATAATCTAAGACAAAAATTTAAGATGAAAATAAGATAAAACAAGTCTTATGTCAATAAAGATAAGATCTTTATGATCTTAAAGATCTAAATTCAAAAGATCTCCTAGATATTTTTAACCCCGTCGTTACTTCTCATACAGATTTGGGATATTCCAAAGGTCTGGGTCTGGCTTGTACCTACAGTGGCCATCAAGTTTCAACTGGTCTTTATGCAGTTTTGTGCCTTACACGAATGTCACGATATTTCGGCGTATGTTGCCATTGATTCTAATGGTGCCTAAGCTAGCGATGAACTCACCTGATGTTGAAGATGGTTGCCAACTGTGGATGATCCAACTGTTTGATTGGAGCACTTTTGCAACAAATAATGTTTCACCTTTGCAAAATAATGTTTGAAAAAAATTAATGGATTTGCGAAATCTGTTCTGTGCACGGGGGTCTATGGCAAAGGTTCCTGCGAAGTGCATCTTGGAGAATCGGTTGACCTCAGAAAGTCTTCTTAAAAAATATAATTTTAAAATTTTACTCGATTAAATCCCATCGCACCACATCTCTCAAGCCGATCAGGGAAAACGAACATTAAAAATGGACTCCCAAGTCATCAAGCATGTCATAGGAAATCCCTCGGAAAACCTGCTGTTCCAAGGCACCCATGGAGTCGGTCAACTCCATCAAACGCCTTAACAAAATCAACAGTGAATGTATATTTAGTTGTCTTTTGAACCGTGACGGCAATCCGTGTGTCCCTGGGGACGCGTTTGATTGAATGAATGCTGAATTTGAGCGGAACCACGCTCACAAAATGTTTGTTAATTTTATTCTGAAACGCAAAATGGTCCGAAAACACTGAGCAAGCTGTCCCATCAGAATGTGTTGGTATTTCTATATTCACATCACGTAAATTGATTAACCTCTCTCTCAGCTCTCGCGCTATTTCTTCAGGCCGCAACGAGAGGTGACAGTCTGTCAATTAATCGTGAGATTTTGCGAATGTGTTGCTGCCTCATGCCTGATGAGCGAAGGCATGTCCCGTCGAAAGCAAACACTTTCATAATCAGCATTCAACGTGACACCATTGAAAGGAGAGGTCAACTATCCACAGGGAATAGAGATGTCTGAAATTGTTTAAAAATAGGCCACTTAAAACAACTTGGCACTTTTGGAGCAATCTCCGCAGTCCAAAATCTTTGCAGAAACCATGAGCCTGCTAGACTTGCCACAGGACAGATGAACACTTTGCCTTCAAGCAAATGCTACCAATGCAATGTACCTTGGGGTTACATTGGATGAAAACTTGAATTGGGGTCCTCACCTTGCTGGCATTGCAGCCAAGGCGAATTCTGCTCTCTATTTTGTCAAACGGAATTATAGAAAATGCCCGAGAAATATTCGTGAGCTAGCCTACACAAGCTTGGTTAGACCAATTTTGGAGTATGCTTCCCCGGCGTGGGACCCGTTCCAAGTAGGTCACTCTCATATCCTAGACATGTTGCAGCGTAGAGCCGCACGATTTGTAGTTGGTGACTATAGACGTTTTAGCAGTGTTACGCAAATGATATCATGTCTAGGTTGGAGGTCTCTGGCACATCGACGGAAGGTTGCTAGGCTCGTTGCCCTTTTTCAAGTGCTGGCCAATGTTGGCGGCTGGGGAGAGCTGTTAAATTATGTTAACCACCCAACCTACTATTCACGTCATGACCATAAATTTAAAATAAATCCTCTTCGCTTCCAGCGTGAGGTTGGAAAATATTCCTTCATAACGAGGACAGTGCGTGACTGGAATCTCCTCCCTTCGAGTGTCTTTGAACAGCCTCTAAGCATTCGTATTCTGCAAAGACGCTTGTCAGCGCTGCCCTGATGTCATTAAATATTGGTACTTAAATAGGTTGATTTGAACTTTTCAACAGTGTCATAAAATTGTTCTGCTCTTGGATTTCAAATTCATTCCGCATCTTTGATAGTTTTAATCAGACCAAAAAGAGCGTTCTTTCATATTTTATGTATTTCATTGTTTTCAGTGTTCATTGATTCTGATATGAGGTGTACGCCTCTTAAAGAAATAAAGTATTCAATTCAATAAATTCTTATATGTCGCAGGTCATTGGAACAGAGGGGAGACCGGGGCAAATGATATCCCCTAAGGAGAAAATGCACATATCATGAAATAACATTGCAGACTGCCGTGTTTGGTCGAAATGATGTAGCTGCATCTTTAACCTTGGTGCAGAGTCCAAGTTTTCACAGGAAAATGCTGATTTCGTCTCTGCAATCATGTTTTAGCGAAGTGAGTCAAGTGGCCTCATTTGCCCCATGGTGCGGGGCAGAAAATATACCGTGAGGGTAAAAATTGACAAAGCAAGTTTCAGAGTTAGAATTGCGAGACCATATGACCAATTCATGGATAATAGATTTGTATCGCGAAAATTTAATTTCTATGTACAACGCTTATTCCCTTTCCATTGAGGGTGAGCTGTAATGAATGTTCTATACCGTTTATTATTCCTCTCACACACCGATGAGCTGATAATTTGTTGACGGAATCGCGCAATTGGAAACACATGTTTCGCAATTGCCAATTTGTCAATTTTGCCAATTGTCAAATCACCAATCGATTGGCAATCTGAGCAAAGGGTGACAGTCTTGAAGTAGTAGATTTTTCAAGTGTTGAATTTGCACGAATCAAGCACATTCGAAATACGGGGTGTCCCAAACATCTGGGCCCGATTTTTCCTGTTGTGTTTCAAAGTTGTTTTCTCGATTTAATGCAGGTTGCCAGTTGACATCGACGCACAGTGTGTTGAGTGTGACAAATATTATTGTTCCCGCAATGATTTTCAATTCAACTGTTACTTCCGTTTTTCGAGTAGAAATAAAAATGTCACATTAAAACAACGGTTAAAATTGTCAGAAACTTTTATTTCTTTCTTGCGAAGTTGAGTTTTTCAAAAGTTGCATTTTGCCCCATTTAATTGCGTGTGTTTGGCTGCCCCGTTTGCTTTCGTATGTGGGCACATATATATTTATCTGCCTGTGCAAAGATGTGCCAAAAGGAGAAAGTATATACACACAGCTGATTTCGCATGCCAATAGTCGGAGCAATAGCCTCCAAGGGATGGCTGAAATAAAGTTTCAAAAATCGGCAAACTCAACCGTGTCAGCGTGGTAACGTTTTCTCGTATCGATTGAACCGGCCTGCAACAAGAATCTGCTTCAAGAATAAAGTCCTGCATCTATTTTCCTTTGGGCCTTCTGTATACACATCCGCGCTAAGTTCATGTGAAAAATAATATAATGAAAAAAAAACAAAAGATAAAAAACGCCACTTTTCGGTACACCCTGGAGATTCTTTCCAAACAGAATGGCGATGAAGCAGAATGGCAAGCAGGATAACAATTTATTGTGTCACACACATGCAGGGTTCATCGTCAGCGACAAAAAGTGTCATTCTTTCAAACGTGTTGCACATAACAAGTGCAAAAAACACAACTGTCAGAATTTCTTTAGATAACCACAGAGGAAGGTCCTCTGTCGAAGAAGTCGCAGGACAGAAACTACAGTAACCCTTCTCGATTGGAACAATCTTCCCAGAGACTCTCCCCTGCTTAACGTATTTGTTTACCTAAATAAATAAATGACTCCTACTTGGCCAGTTAAGCATCTCAGGGCAAGTATAAAGTATTTTCTTTGAAGTTGTTGCAAAATTTTGCCTTCTCTTTTTTGTTCTCATTTTTATATTTTTTTTTGCACCCAAATTGAAAAAGAGTTTGCCCCAGAAATAAAACCATTCAATTATCAATTCAATTTCTGTGATTTGTGTTCTTTGATTTTCACAATAATTTGAAAATTGTTTATGTCGTCTTATGGTTGATGAGTATTTTGTTTTTATTCTGATTGTAGGTATGTGTGTGCTGTGATATTTACATGAAAAATCTTTTAACTTAACGGGTGATTCAGCAGATGAACATCCTTCGCAATCGCAACAATGGAAAAAGAGTGGCAGCGTGCGTTGAAATGGGATTTTCGCGGACAAATCTATCTGCCAAATTGGCTATTGTGTCAAAATGGAGGATGAGTTGCAATGAGGAACACTGCCGATGAACCTGGAAATTGGCTGGAATGCTCGAAAGAATTCCTGGCTGAATTGGTATTCTTGCAACTGCGCGCAACACGCCAAATTTCCGAGAGAATGGGAATTCGTCCTGCATAGAAATCAAAATCTCCACGGCATGATTCTTTTTATTCTTATTCTTTATTCTTTCAATCAATACGACTGCGAGGTGGCAGAAGAATCAGAAGTACATACACAAAATAAAAATGTCGATGAAAAAAAAAGGTACATTTCGCTTAGGTACATTTTTTACTCATGTACCTCATGTACCAAAGGTACAATTCGCTTAGGTACATGAGGATGTACCTAAGCGAATTCTGAAGCAATTTTTTTAATCCATGGATTGGAATCAAATGAAGCACTCACACGAAATGGTGGACATCCGCAAACTTGCCCAAGTCGTTGCGCCTGCAAATCTCATGGTTTATGCAAACCACGTGCTGCCCTGCAGGATAAACTCCTTTTATTGGATCTCAGGGGCATTTGAGGGTTTGAATCTGCCAGGAACCTGTTCGATCGAATACACTCTGCCCCCCCCGCCCCCTGCCAAGGGCTCCTCCCCTAGGAACCCCGTTGGGGCTCCACCCCAGACCACCGTGTGCCCCCTAGTCCTTGAATTGTCCTTGATTAACAATTTAACCACTGATCGTCACTGTAAACCAAATTTGTCATTCATTTTCAAGTTTCTGAGAATGGAATTTCAGCTAGAACAATGAGAAGCACACATGCAAATCAACCATAAATATCTATCCGTACAAGTGTTTGGATAAAGAATGCTGCGCAAATGACATTTGCAACTGTTTTTCCTGCTTTGGGTGAAGGTGAGGTGGGGGGAGTCAGTGGGCAAAGTGCGCCGAACGCACCGCGGGCTTGCTCCAATTAATGAGCGCCATCAGATGCAATAATGAGTGTCATTGTGTTTTTTGACGACAGAATTGTCGAGCATGTCGAGGTTCCGATCAATCACTCCGATCCAAAGGCAAAGGTCATGAGACACAGAGACAAAAACCAACAACCCTGGCAAATTTGTATCGCTTCAAAAGTGACTGCAAAATGAGGATTTTGATCACTGCAAATACGAGTATATGCTGGAGGAAAATCCACTAAAACATATCGAACACCGCATGGGAAATTCCAAAGTTCAGGTATACAGAGCTTATCAAAAGTCCGCGAACACAGAACAGAACTGGTTGGCACAGAGGCCATCCAATTTCAACAGGGCTTGGTGCAAATTCACGCCCCAAGCGAGTGTCATGATGTTTTGCGGCGCATTTAATTTAAATGGCGCCTGAGTTAAAAATGAACTCCTATGTTCGAAGACTTTTGATGACGAGTGAATACAGGGATCATCTAGTCTCGAATGTCTTCGAACATTTGAGATATTCTGAAGGCCAGAGGCTAATACAGGGGCCATCTAATTTCAACAGGGCTTGATGCAACTTCACACCTTACACGTTTGTCATGATGTTTTGCTGCGCTCGACGCCATTTATTCGAAATGGCTCCTGAACCCATGCTCTTAAGCTAGAAAACTTTTGATACAATTCCGTACTTGATACAAGACTGAGAATGCTGCCAAGTATGCTTAGAGGGAAACCAAAATTCGTGCAACAATGATGAAACACCGAGCGAAAACTGTTCGATAGATCATAGAAATCAAAGTTTCTCTGGTTGTTTGATCATGTGAGTGTGATAAAGCATTCTCAATTTTTTGACTTCAAATTGGAATATTCGCGTGGTGTAAGGATTGCACAAGTTGTGAGGCTATCTGGTGTTTTTACGAAATGGCAGATCTCTGTTTCTCTTTGTTGGTGTTGAAAGTGATGAAACAACGCACAAAAACCCTCAAGATCATTTGCAATGCAAAACGGCCAAGGACAACGATGAAAAATATCGCAGCTCCATGTGTGTCGCCATCACACAGCAAACGTTTCTGCATTTTGCCTCCGCTTTGATTGTTCGCATTGATGATTAGCTGATAAGGTTGGCCTCATCGTTGTGCTCAAATTTCTGCTTCATACGCTTTCGCAATGTTTCTGTTTGATTATTTTGGAATTTGCTTTAACCTTTCTCTTGCAGTCGCTTATGCCGTGTGCGTCAGATCAAATAGATAACAATCGGTAATGCTTTTCGGGTTGAAGTTTCCGGCTGTAGCGTAGAGAGCTCAATCTGAAAAGCGTGTGTGTCACCAGAAAGGTAACAGTCGGAAATGCTTTTCAGGTTGAACCTGCCAGTGCAGCGAGCTCAATCTGAAAAGCGTGTGTGTGTCAGCAGAAAGTAATAGTCGGCAATGTTTTTCAGGTTGAACCTACGGTTGCAGCGCAGCGAACTCTCTATGAAAAGCGTGTGTGTCAGCAGAAAGGTGACAGTCGGCAATGTTTTTCAGGTTGAACCTGCCGGCTGCAGTGCAGCGAGCTCTCTCTGAAAAGCGTGTGTGTCAGCAGAAAGGTAACAGTCGGCAATGTTTTTCAGGTTGAACCTGCCGGCTGCAGTGCAGCGAGCTCTATCTGAAAAGCGTGGGTGTGTCAGCAGAAAGGTGACAGTCGGCAATGTTTTTCAGGTTACACCTATATGGTTGCAGCGCAGCGAGCTCTCTATGAAATGCGTGTGTCTGCAGAAAGGTGACAGTCGGCAATGTTTTTCAGGTTGAACCTGCCGGCTGTAGTGCAGCGAGCTCTCTCTGAAAAGCGTGTGTGTCAGCAGAAAGGTGACAGTCGGCAATGTTTTTCAGGTTGAACCCGCCGGCTGCAGTGCAGCGAGCTCTATCTGAAAAGCGTGGGTGTGTCAGCAGAAAGGTGACAGTCGGCAATGTTTTTCAGGTTGAACCTGCCGGCTGCAGTGCAGCGAGCTCTATCTGAAAAGCGTGGGTGTGTCAGCAGAAAGGTGACAGTCGGCAATGTTTTTCAGGTTGAACCTGCCGGCTGCAGTGCAGCGAGCTCTATCTGAAAAGCGTATGTGTCAGCAGAAAGGTGACAGTCGGCAATGTTTTTCAGGTTGAACCTGCCGGCTGCAGTGCAGCGAGCTCTATCTGAAAAGCGTGGGTGTGTCAGCAGAAAGGTGACAGTCGGCAATGTTTTTCAGGTTGAACCTGCCGGCTGCAGTGCAGCGAGCTCTATCTGAAAAGCGTGGGTGTGTCAGCAGAAAGGTGACAGTCGGCAATGTTTTTCAGGTTGAACCTGCCGGCTGCAGTGCAGCGAGCTCTATCTGAAAAGCGTGGGTGTGTCAGCAGAAAGGTGACAGTCGGCAATGTTTTTCAGGTTGAACCCGCCGGCTGCAGTGCAGCGAGCTCTATCTGAAAAGCGTGGGTGTGTCAGCAGAAAGGTGACAGTCGGCAATGTTTTTCAGGTTGAACCTGCCGGCTGCAGTGCAGCGAGCTCTATCTGAAAAGCGTATGTGTCAGCAGAAAGGTAACAGTCGGCATTGTTTTTCAGGTTGAACCTGCCGGCTGAAGGGCAGAAAGCCCAATCTGAAAAGCATTGTTTATGGAAAATGTTATTTTTCTAGTGCTTTCTTGCCAATTAAATTTGCCAAATTTTTATCAAATTTATTTGTGAAAATTCGACAAATTTAACAAAACTTTTGTTTTTCAAACTTTAAAATATTTATCTTCAAAACAAATTTTTATTTTTTTTGTCTTTTTTTATTTTTTTTTTAATTTAACAAATTTATTTTATTTAAACAAATTTTTTTCTCACCGATTATGAAACATGCGTTTGATTGACAATCATATCCAGAATGGTTCAGAGGATCCAGAACGTTCAGGGTGAACTGGTAGGTAGGCCTACCCACTAATTTGCACAGTAATCTGGAAAACGATCAAGATTACTGGTGTTTTTACCGCACACGTTTTCTCAATTTTAGCACCAGAGAAATCTCTACTTTTGACTACAACGAAATGTCTGCAGCCGAACTAATTGAACCAATTTTTCATTGTTATCTCATCCAACAGCCATCCTGAGCCAAGAGTGTCGAAAAAACGTTTTTCACACAATACATTTCGTTGCAGCAGGAATGCGTCTTCATGAACCAAGGTCGGAATTTGCCGAATGATTCCTCGCTCAACAAAGCGTGTATGGGGCCCATCTGGGGCCCGTATATGAGGCCGACAGCCAACATATCCGAAGCAATATGCAATGGTTTCCCTTTTAATTGTCTGCAAGTTTTCCCAATTTTTTTTATATCGTGCAAAAGGCATGAGACTTGGGTTCTTCTTCCCTCACACCTGAGCATTTTTTTTCAAATTCGTGGAAGCAAGGGATGTTCATATTACTCGTGGGGTTTGCTGGCGAATTTGATAAAAGAAGCCCAAACAATTAAAAAAACGTGAATTCGTGCGGTGTACAGAGTAAAATCAATAATGCGCTCGATGATGGGCTGACATGGTCCCCGGCATTCGAGAAAGGCTACTTTGCTTCCGTGCATCGCGTGTTGCGGCGTCGTTTGACGCGCGACGCCAACGCACGCAGTTTCGCCTGCAGCTTATGAGGGGACAAGTCGGTTGAGCTTGGGTCCAGAGATGTCAAGACAAGATGTTGAAATTCATTAACGACGCCAACATCATTAATTTGCTCACTGTACTCGCCGGCCTGTATTCACGGACAGCGTTGATAAGGATGTCGACAGCCCATCCGATAAATCGTTCGATAGCGCACGCATGTGGGCTGTTCAGTTGTGCGCAAATTGGGAACAGTTTCGAAACGAGTCATTAATAAAATTCTGAAATGTTACAAAACCGACGGGAACTGAGACGGAGAGAGGAAGATGCTTTCTGGATCATTGACAGCCGAGGTTACAAAATCGAACTATTTTTTGGCCAAAACGTTCGATCTGGTGGGTCCGCAGATCCGCGAAGGGTCCCTCGGTGCCGGTGCGGCCTGATGGTGACGAGACTTCAGCACCCGCTTTCACACAAGGATCCCGCCTGAAGGGTAGCATACAGTGGTTTTGCCGGACTTGTTTTTGGGGGGAGATTGTTGAAATCTGTGGGGGTGTTAAAAACAAAATGCATTACCTACCTACTTTAGATTGGGAAAATGCATATTTCTGGGTCTTTTTTTTCTTTTCTTTTTCTTTCTTTTTTTTTCTTTTCCAGGTTGGGTGTGCATCCCTCACCTTGTTTTGTGAACCATCTGAAACTTTTTTCTATCTTCTTTTTCCTCGTGCAGGAAGGAAAGAAAAAATCGGCGTCAGACAATATCGGCTATGAAAGGAGGACTTCAGTAATTTTCTGCCCCGTTTTTGCATTTATCCTAACAGTAAAACCATTTTCTCATGCATGGGCAACACAATTCGTCACCACTTTTCAATTTCCAAGTTTTTAAGTGATCAAAAACGGGTAATATAAAAATCGGATTTTCAATGGAAAATGACGTTCTCCGCCAGGACTCGAACCCTGGATTATCGTTTTGAGATTCCGAAAGCCATTGGCCGGTCACGACGGCTTGGTGGAGGTCTGAAATGCATGTGTATCTTTGATCAGACCTGCAAATCTGAAATCATGAATGGCGATCCTCGAAAGCCCACACGTCCTGGAAATTCCTCATATTTTGATGGAAATATTCGTTAAAAAATAAGTTATAAATTGTTTTGAAAAAAAGTTTTGTCGTGAAAGAAATTCGTCTCTACAGAAGACCACCTGTGAACCCACCAAATGGACTTCAAAGACTTCCAGGGTCCCAAGAAATGTCACAAAGATTTGAATGATCGAATTACGAAAAACGAACGAGGAAAACGAAATCCGTGTTGAAGTCAATTTGTGAGAAACGTGTAATAAAAAAGTTCTGCGAGCTGAAGTACGAGTAAATGGACGGTTCGAAAAAATCATCCAGCCACTTAAGACTGTGCCCAACCCAAAATCAACACCATATTCTTATCATCAGAATTTGCGGCATAATTCTGACGCAACCTCAAAACCTGCGCCACTCCGGAATCAAATCGAACAGTGGACATATTCAGCACATATTCAGCCAAACAGTGCAAGAACGAGAACGAAAACACATTGAATAAACATTTGCAAATGGGTATTAGGTACCTATGCGTGAATTTTTCGAGATTGGCTCACACTCTGTGCGCCAGCTTTGAGGCGGGAACTTTAACGAATTGCGCAAATCCACAACATAGCATATGCTTCTCCCTGTATCGATCACCTCACCGACCCTTCAATCGGACTCAGTACCACAAAGAAGACTGCCCACGTTGCGTAATGCAATGTGTGAAAATTCGACAGATTTACAGTTTTTCATTTGCGGCCAAAAATGTTACCACATCATGGTCCCTGTTCGACGTCCAATAATCGTGAGCGAAAATATGCAATGGATATTTGTCAGGGCCTGCTAGTATATCAAGGATTGGCAAAGACCTTTGCGCTAATCGGCCGGCAAATATTGCCTTTCCGTTCAAATCTGTGGCCGCAAGAGAACACAGAAATGGAACAACGTGACGGTGTAGGGCCCAATGAAATGGAATTGTAAATGTGATGATCACTGTCACCGTTTTAAGATTCAACGACCTCAACTACAGCTCATTCCACTTCAAGATATGAGCTGCGAATGCTTCACACTCTTCCATTTAAATACACAGAAAAACTTTAATTTCTATGCCGAGAATGAAGTTTTCGACCGAGTTTTCATTGTTGAAAGAATTCTGAATTCACTCTGAGCACACTTGGGAGCATTCTTAGCTCATATCTTCAAGTGGAATGAGGAACAAACCAGAAAATATTCCACGACATAATTTTGCTGAATTTGGATTCGGAGTATTCAGTGCGGGTTCCAAATTTCTGGGTACAATTTCCAGCAAAATAATTGTGAATCATATTGTTAAAAACGAGAATAATTTATCAATGTTGTGCATCATTGCAGACCGCGACACAAGTCGCACCAACAAGGCTTCCTTAAAGCTTGTGACGGCGAGGAGATAATGTCAGGAATAAAATTTGCTCCGAAGTAAATTCGTAATCCCGCCCGCCGCTTTTAAAAATGGCGAGGCAACGGCAAACGTTTGCGCCGGAGCAAATTTTATTTCTGACATCATCTCCCCGTCGTGAGAGTTGTGTTTTCAAATTTTTGATTTCGCAAGCTTCAAAAAATCGGAAATTCGCAAGTTTTTATATTCGCAAGATCCGCCAAGTTCATGAAAAATATTTGTTGTCCCATTCTGCAGGCACACTATAGCAATTCGTCCCGCAAAAATGTCCTGCGTTGAAACGTCAAAATCGGTAAAGAGCAAAGGCAGGGTGCAACAAAATGAGAACATGAGGCGAAGCAAGAAACACCAAGGCACAACAAATGAGGAAAACTGGGTGGCAGAGAGTTCCAGTCCCGGACAGTTCGGGCGAAGAAAGCCGTTGAAATGCGGAGAGAAGCAGCAAAATGGGTGCTGAACGCGCGGAGATGTTGCTGAGGGTGCTAGGGTTGGGGATTCTGGGTACCTAAACGTTGCAGGGTGATTTATTAAATCCTTCGCATGTCATGAAGAACTACTACATACGTCTGTGCAGGTAACTGTCGAGGGTTACACAACCGAAAAAAGTCTCAAATTTCCGAACTTTCGAGGACCAAACTCCAAAGTTGATTTTGAAGTTTTGATTTTGGCTCTGATTTTGGCCACTTCGAACGCCCAAAATCAGGAGGATGACATGGGAAAAGTTTCCCCATATCATATTCCCATCAGAGGAGAGGAAATCAACATTTACAAAAGGAAATAGCTCCCTGCGCAAAACACCATGCGCAAAACACCAACTCATCGAAGCTTGCGCACCTCGCTTGGAAGTTGGATGGCGGAACGCCAAATCTCTCTATTTTGCAAGCACCACACCATCCCCAAAGTTAGGCAACCATCCATGCGCGACTGTGGGACAAAAAGAAAGATCAGAGGGATGTTTCTGAGCGGCGATTTCATGGAAAGCATGGAAATTATTGTGGTGCAATTTTGAAGCCTGTCTGCGAAGGGCCACACGGAAGGGTTTTGCTTTTCTTTCTCTATCAAATCTGACCCAACCCCCAAGCCTCACTGCTTGTTGCTAATTGTCAACCGACTGGTTGGTGTCCGCATATTGCTTATTGTTGTTTTTGATTTGCGTGTACACTCTAAAGACGAAGTTCAGTTTGGAACACTATTTTTTAACATGGGCTTGGAAGTGTTCTTTTAAGAACAATTGGTCTGTTATTGGAACACACTGAGTGTTCCATTGGAAAACCTTAAGTGTTCCACTTTAGTGTTCCAATGGAACACATTAAGTGTTCCAATGGAAAACTTAATATGTTCCAAGAACATACTGAGTTTTTCATTGGAACACGCTGAGTGTTCCATAAATGTTCTTAAAAGAACACTGCCTATCTAAGTCCATGTTAAAACACAGTGTTCCAAACTGAACTTCGTGTTTTGAGTGATGTGTATTTTTGAAGTAACTTGACTGTGGACTGTGTTCGTGTTTTGTGAATGTGTTTCCTGTGTCGCCATTTCAATGTTTTCACCAGCGCCAATTCAATTAGGCCTATTTGCGTGGTCAATAGCACAATTAAGCAAAACCAACGGCGATATCCAGCAGTTCGCATGTCCACAATTTGGTGATGATTTTAAGTTCAACCCAGGGAAGTGCCTTTTATTTTGGCCCGTTTCCGCATTCGGTGTTCCATCTCAGGGTTGCCCGCAACCGTCTTCAACGGAGAACTCCACGTTTCATTGGGGAGCCTTGCAGGGAACGAGCTAAACTGACTAAATGCAAAACCAGGACCCACACACAAGCTACGAGAATTATGCTTGCATCTCAAACGAAAGAATTCGCAAACAGCACGCGCGAAAAAACAGTTTTTTCATCATGATCGGGTCATGATTCGAAACAAATCAAAATGTTTAAAATTCAAACATTAACACACTTTCCAGACTGCAAAATGTTCAGACATTTTCATTGTTTCAATTTTACTTTCGAGTTTCTTTCGTCGGAGTTATCGCAAAATTCATTCGTCTGCAGGTTTCAAACCGTCGCGTCTCGCCAAAAAGTGCTTTGCGATTCGAATGGCTCCAGATTTGCATGAAAGGCGCTCAACACAGTTCGATTCGTGAACACGAGATGGAGCCCAACACCAACACATACCAGCAGCCAATGGAGCAAAATGGGTCCGCCAAAACTATTCAACCACCGAAGAAATGGCAAATCAAGGGACAACAGAGGGACCATCCAATCCCAACAGGGCTTGATGAGTTTCACGCATTGCGCGAATGTCATGTTTTGCGTCCCTGGTTGTCAGTTATCCTTTGGCGTTTGAGATGGTAATGAAGTCCAACGTTCAAAGAATTATATTGGCAGACAGCGAACAAGTTTCCAATAGGCAACAGGGTGTGTCAATGGAAACTTTTGGTTCAGACGCATGGAAAGGGGAACAAGGACCGGTACCTACGCTTTGGGGAGAAACTGCTCTCCCGGCAGATTTTGCAAGCCCCAACCGAGTACCGACCACCGAGACTTGTAACTTTGACGCGCCTCATTCGGTGCCGCGGAGCGAGAAGACAGGGTCTTGCGAGAAATCAGAGGTTGCGGGAAGAATTTTCTTATTTTACTTCATTGCTACGTGTAAAGATTTCACTGCAATCTCGGCCTTCCGTAGCAGTTCTCCCCGGGGATCGCGTACCTCCTCTCGGTATGGTTAGGTTACGATTGGTTAAGCTATAGGTCTGGGCCCAGAGATTACTCAAAATGAGTGGCGAGCCCCATTGCAGGCAGGACAACACCCCCTTATCGCTCCAGAATACGAAATAGTCGCGTCGATATCACTGATCTCGCTCGCCGGTTTGGGACCCAAGCATTTGACTCAGGTCATCCGCGACCATCGAAACACCTTGTGGAGCACTTGTCCAGAAATACCTGGGCATTTTGAAGTCACACCGGACACTTTCGACGGTGTCCATGGAGAACCATGGGAATGACAGGGATCCCCTCCAACAAATCAGGACTTCAACGCGATTTGGTCATTGAATTTTGAACACGCGGATGCCGTCGCCGGCATTCACCGTTGGAGCGATAAAACTTTATGTCACCAATAAAAAGCTCACTTCATCAATTCATCGGCATGCTTGGTCTGGTGACACGGTGACAGGTCATCAACCACCAGACCAGGGCAATGCGGGCAATACATACCCATCAAATGGGTCTCATCTGGCTTCACACATGCATGATTTTTCAGCGCAAAATGTCCATACATTCAAGTATTTTTAACACTGCCGTGGTTGTCGGGCAATAAAAACAACCACATCACATCTGACATCATCTGCTGCAGCGACTTCGAATTTCGAAAATGATGGCGAGGCAACAGAAATGAAATTTTACAAAACAGCAAACGGATCCGTCCTCACGTCTTGAGAATGGTTCGTCTTCACAAAACGAAGATCATCTTTGAAGCCGTGGATTTTTTTTCATCACATTTTTGTATGCGTGTACAATTCGCAGCTTCGAACACAACCCCCGCACCCCGGATTTAGAAACCGCGTATCTTTTCCCAATATTTCGGAATTCCCAGACTTTTCAGGAAGAAGAAAATTCTCCGGCTTAGTTGCTGGACAACTTGTCAGATTTTGTTCTCCAAAATTCGCCTTCTTAAAACTGCCTAAATCATGAACGTTCCCATTTCTTCGAAATAACGTGACTTTTCCCATTTCTTTCAAATTGAAAATCATTGCCCATTTCTTGGAAATTCCCTGACTTTTCCCATTTCATTGTAGTTTGACTTTCCCATTTTTTGGAAATTGCCAGACTTTTCCCATTTGTTCGAAATTCTCCGACTTTTCCCATTTTTCCGAAATTATCTTTTTCCCATTTCTACGAAATTACCTGACTTCTACCGTTTCTTCGAAATCACCACTTTTCCCATTTCTTCAAAATTTCATGAATTTTTTCCATTTCTTGGAAATCACCTTCCTTTTCCCATTTCGTCGAAATAACCTTTCTTTTCCCATTTCTTCTGAATTCTCTGACTTTTTCCACTTCTTCGAAATTCCCGTACTTTTCCCATTTCTTTGAAATGCCGAGTTTCAAATTTCTGTGAAACAATCTTACCTTTCCCATTTCTTCATAATTCCCCGACTTTCACCATTTGTTCGAAATTGACTCACTTTTCCCGTTTCTTCGAAATTACCTGACTTTTCTCATTTCTTCGAAATTTCCAAATTTTACCCATTTCGTCAAAATTCACTAGCTTTTCCCATTTCATCGAAATTGCCTTACTTTTACCTGGAAATTCCTGGTGATTGAAGAAATCACCTTACTTTTCCCATTCCATTAAAATTCCCTGACATTCTCATTCTTAAATTCTCATTTCTTCGACATTACCTTACTTTGCCCATTCTTCGAAATTACCTGACTTCTCATTTGTTCGAAATTGCCTCACTTTTCCCGATTCTTCAAAAATCTCTCACTTTTCCATTTCTTCAAAATCCCAGACTTTTCCCATTTCGTCGAAATCACCTTTCCCGTACTTTTCCCCCATGGCTTCGAAATTTCCTGACTTTTTCGATTTCTTCGAAATCACCTTCCTTTTCCCATTTCATCGAAATTCCCTGACTTTTCTCATTTCTTTCAAATTACCTTTTCCCATTTCTTTGAAATGCTGAGTTTCGCATTTCAGCAAAATACCCGTATTTTTCCCATTGCTTCAAAATTCCCTCACATTTCCCATTTGTTCGAAATTACCTTTCTTTTCCCAAATTCGAAATTGCCTCACTTTTCCCGATTCTTCAAAAATCTCTCACTTTTCCATTTCTTCAAAATTCCCAGACTTTTCCCATTTCGTTGAAATTCGCTGACTTTTCCCATTTCTTCAAAATTGACTATTTCTTCGAAATTCCCTGACGTACAAATGCTAAAGTTGGTCAAAAAGTACCTTGCAAAAGGTCCAGTCCATCACCCCATTTGCTGACTCACATAAATGGATGCTCCTGCTCTAATCACAAACAACCTTCATGTGGTGGCATGTGAAAAACGGATGGCATAGTGCTCTGCTAAGGAGCAGTCTGGATTCATTTGGAGACAATCGCTCGATTCCCCATTGCAACTGACCCTCAGGTGCAACTCCATTATCCAATTCAACAGACAGATGCATTTCGCAACAATGGAAAAGGAATAAGCGTTGTGCATAGAAATGAAATTTTCCCAACACAAATCCGTCTGTTGAATTTGGCTCTGTTGAGTTGAACCTGAGGGTGAGTTGCAATGGGGAACACCGCCGCATGTCGCACAGGTGTCTGATCCTTGTGTGGTGGAAAGCAGAATGCCGTATGATATGTGCCCCCTGGACTTGGCGAAAGAACCGCTGCTTTTTAGAAGGTCTAGACTTTGGTGCAACGAGTCTCAATAATCTCCATGAATTTTCAAAACTTTTTATGGCTCCAAAGGTCATGTCATTCAATAATTGACCATGTAGAGTGACAGAAACAATAATGAATCCCTAACAGATTTAAATGTGCTGTCAAATGTTTGCAGGTGTTCTTGGAAAAGCTGGCATGTGCAATGATGGACATTTAGATCATCAATGACATGTCTGAGACCACGTTAATTCATTCTGAACGACACCGTATGCCTTCACGAACGGCAATCTGTATCAGGTTTTGGAAAATTGGATCCATCTTCGGGTATTCACTACACTTTACACTTATTCTCCAAAGAAAAGGTACACTGGGGAGGGCAAACCTCAATCACTTCCTTTGAATTCTAGCCATCATCGAAACAATACATCGGCATACTTCTCAAAGAACACAACCTGCATAGCATGAAAGCAATTAATGAATTTTTATTAAAGATGTAGGGGCCCATCTGTTGGGGAGTTACTGTTGTTTCTGTGACTGTATAGTGGCGGCAGAATTAATGTACCCACACGTGTTTTTCCCATTTAACTATGGCCTCCGAAACTTTTTATTTCTTTCTTTTCATTCTTATGCATGCAGTAGAAATGAAAGCGCCAGATTTCAACAAAGCGTTCCAGAGGTGTCAGATTTTGACCTCGGTTACAAAAGAGGATCTTTAATTTCTGCAGCATAAATTTTTGCCAAAATCTGAACGGTTGCAATTTTTTACATGTATGAGTACATTAATTCCGCCGCCGCTATACACACAATGAATGTTGCATTTTCTGCAACAATGGAAAACATCCATCCTCCGAAGTCAATGTTCATGCTGGAATCACT
>JASGXE010006613.1:0-20072 GCA_030068105.1 Sinentomon sp. SZTP_YWyxl | reverse complement strand
AACGGCTGCATTGCTGGAGAAAAAAATGTTTGGTTTCTGGCTCAAAAGCCAAAACAAACAGACCAAGAGTGCAGGGTGCGAAACAAAACGAATGACACGACTTTTAATGCACCTCGCGTTACATGTAATGCCAAATTTTGGCATGACATTTTTTTAATTGTTTTCTGTGCCATTGATTTTTCATCAATCTGCCTGTGATATTTTTTGGAGTTCCATGATTGGCCCATCATTTGATGTGTTCAAATGGGCGAGGGTTTAATTAAAGAGTATATGCCAAAGGTGGTTGGATGAATCTTACGGAAGGTCTTGGGGAGGGTGAAACATCGGTGATGGACTTTTGGAATGAGGCAGAAGGAAGATACACTGCAACATAGGTGAGAATTGTTGGCATTTTCTTCTCTAATGGACACTGACGTTTTATATTTTTGGCTTTGGATTGCGTGCCACACTTTTTTGTTAGGCAAGTTTCTTTGTGTTTTGCTTGTTTTTCGTAACTCAGTGTGTTTTTATAAATTCAGCAAAATTATACAGGGTGTCCCAAAAACATTTCACCAAAATTTGTGATGTTCCTGATGGCAAAACAAATTGAAATTAATCAGTAAAATATTTGCTCCGTGCCCCTATTTCCATGGAATACCCCCCAAAGTTTCCAAAATGGACCATTTTTGGTACTCATGTGGGGGTAAGATTTCACAGTAGAACGACCAAATTTTCAGACAAGTTCTGCAGAGCAAGCAAAACATGAATTTTCAGTAACAAAATACCGTCCGAGCCTTCGCTTCCAAACAGACCCTCTCGAAAATCCAAAAAAGCCCAAATTGTGGTTGTTTTGGAATAACTTGAGATATCAAGATTATCAAAACTCTGTGAGAAAATCAGAAAAGTGCTCCAGAATCTGAAATGGCCATGTGAAAATGGTTCGCGGGGTGTATTCCAACAGAATTGCCATCGAAAATATTCTCATGTGGCAAGCCTGAAGCTCAAAAATAGCAGATGAGGGTTCCTTGCGATTTTCAGAAAAATTGTCTTTGAAAAAAAACCATTACCAAGGTTTTTCAAGGCAGAAAGCGATGCCCATGATCACCCCGGCGACCATAATGTGCCATAAAGGTGGTGTCTGAGTTCCAATGGACTGAACTCGTGGCAGGGGGTTTTGAGTCTTCCAAAGGCCAGAGCTATCTAAAGCCGTGTCAGAATGGGAAAGATTTTTTGCATCGAGACTTTTTCAGATCGTCTGTCCTAAAACAGATTGTCACTTGCAACAATCTGCAAAGGAGAGCATTGGAGCATTGACCACTGTTGCTACTGCAAATCTGTTTTGGACAGATGATCTGAAAAAGTCTCGATGCAAAAAATATGTTCATTGCGACACGGCTCCACAAGAACAGGTGGTCAGAATGCTACCGAATGATTTCAAGCTTTTTTGCCAAAAATCATCAAAATTCAATGGTTTTTCAAGGGGTTTCAAGGTCCATGTTTGGAAATAAAGGTTTTTTCAATGCTTCATGTTCACTTGGGAACCGAGTAGTGAGATGTGGTATTCCAATCGGATTGATGCAGTAAAAGCAGTGGTGGCACCTCCAGAAAGCACGCCTCCAAATATCATGGCCCATGGGGCTAAAAGATATGGGTATGTGAATTACTCTCCTAGAGACAACAAAAGTCCAAAGGAGAACGGCACGTTTTGTGACTGCTAGGTATGCTCCTTTTGACAGTGTAACATCAATGTTGCAAGACCTTGGAGGACTTCCCAAGCTGCACGTAGAATGATTTCCCTATTTGCTGGTTTATTTATGGGATTAAATAATTTGGGTGGCTGGTCAGAAATAAAGGACTTTCTGTAACCACCAAATTATGAAAACTGTAATGATCATGAATTTAAGCTTAGGTCAAGTACCTGTTGCAAAGACGTTGGCAAGCACCCAAAGTGTGCACAGAACGGTTAGGGATTGGAATACTCTACAACCCCAAGTGTTCGGAAGTATAAGAACATCAAGATGGCAACCTAAATGTTGTGTTTCTTTTTGCTCTTGTGACATAAAATGCCAACAATGGCTGTATTTTGTTTGACATATGTGATTTGACATATTTTCGTTTTTGTTTACAGACTGCAAATTTGCGCCGGGATTAAAACCCGTGCAGATTACATGAAACTTCAACTCTTCTCGGATGCCCTGTGGATGCTACGGGAAACAGAAAGGCACTTCCTTCTCAAGGCGGACTCCGACATTTTTTAGGGTTATGTCATTTATAAGGAGAGACACAATTTCACGACAACTGGGAAACATTTTCAGAAAAAGCTGTACTCTTAGCCGTGCAATAGTGTCCCCCCTTTGGCTCCTGCAGATGGTACAGGGTGTGCTTTTTCTCTGTCACGCATGTTGTGTAGGTACTCCTCAAACGGTTTTCTTTTGCATTATTGTTGCTATACGATTCGTTGCTATATACGAGACTGCCTGCAATATCTTTCTCATTCTGCATCTATAATTGCGGGCTGAGCAAATCATGGGGTGTAGTCGCTTTAAAGATGCACAGGGCGGTCAGGTTTAGGTTAGATTGGGTTCGATTAGGTCGAGGTTGTAAAGGTTAATTTTGCACTGCACAGAAAACCCTAACCTGACCCAACCTAACATAACCGAACCTAACCTAACACATGCTAACTTCCTTCCCTAACCTAACGACCCAACCTATCCTAACTTCCTGTCCAAAGCGCCTGTCCTGTCCCAACCGACTGCCTGCCCCCCAGAGAGAAGGCACCCCCTATGACGTATGCTGGTGCTAAAGGGGGGACACAATTGCACGGCTAATGGTACTGCTGTTTTCTGAAAATGTTTCCCTGCGACCGTGCAATAATGTCCCCTCCGTATAAATGACTTAACCCTTTTTTTTATTTTCCACACGCGAAGAATGTATTCAGATGAACATTGCAGGTTGACAACTTCCACCATATTCCCCACCGCAACTCACCCTCAGGTTCAGCTTTACAATCAATTCAATGTAGATTTGTGTTGAGAAAATTTAATTTCTGTATGCACAATGCTCATTCCTTTTCCCTTGGTGCATTGAAAGGGAAGATGTTGTTGAATCGGCTATTGAGTTGAACCTGAGGATGAGTTGCAATGGGAATACATGTTGCGTCACATTGCAGATTTTGCCAATTTACTGAAAAAAGACGAGAGATTCTTAGCAGCAGAATTTTCAGTTGTGGCTTTTGCTTTTGGAATCAGAGTTCCTGAATGGATTGAACAGTAAAAGATCATACGAAAAAAATAATTCCAAATTCTACATCCTCCTTGACTTCGAGAACTGTGTAAATTTCGATCTTCTCAGCTTCAAAAATATTGTGATATCAATCGCACCCATTGGAGGCAAAAAAGCGACGCAGACACCAATTAACAGGAAACAAGAGCGAATCACGAAAAATCCCCTTTCACCAGGATGTGAACGATTCGTCCACCACACAAACTGAAGAACGGATCATCATACAGGGCACTCGAAATCCATAACAGAATTCCCTGGATTTTTCAGGCCTTAAAAACTACGGAAAGATCTGAGCAACGACCCACTGGGGGTCAAGGGGTGGATCCACCCCTCCAGAAGCTGAAGAAATTTTGACATTTAGGGTTCATTTTGGGTGCAATTTTCGTCTTCTCAAGGCTGAATTTCCATCTCGGGTGTGCAAGTTAAAGGACAAAGCTTTCAATATTCCCTGGATTTTTTTTTTAAGTTTTCCTTTTTTCTCAATTTTTCCTGGATTTGTGCAAATTTACAATTCCCTGGATTTTTCAGGTTTTCTAGGTGGGTGGCAACACTGTAAGCATCTTCGTAATAAGGAAATCAGGTCGGTCCATCCAGGCTTCATGTTCTTCACCTACCTTTTTAGCCTGGTTTTCAATGGTAATCTTGTTATTCAGCAAGTCAAAACTCTCGCCGTAATCATTACAATCACACAACATTTGCCTGGCCAGGCAAACTTAACTCATTTAACGGTAGATGAGGGTAAGGCCTGCTCCGAGTTGCGAGGTAAATACATTTCAGATGGCGCAATTTGCCTCGAATCCGAGTTAACGTCAACCCCGTGATCTCTCATTTGACGAAAACATCACACCTTTTTTTGGTCTAGATCCACATAAGTCTAGAAGCTGTCACTGTCCCACGATTCACACTCTGTGGCTGCTGAGCAAATAGGATTAACCTTCAATGAACACGGAACATGATGCCCTGGGTGGTGCGGGGCAAAATCGAAATGTTTTCAAACGAGATCTCTCTGACCCTTTTTTCTTCAAATGTCATGTGTTCAAAATTTTGCCTTTTTTCCGAGCAATGTTTGCTGCTCCAAAGCCTCAGAAACAGAGAAAGCAGAAGGAAATTGAAATTTGGTGTTAAATATTTGGAACTGAAATTTGGTGCCAAAACTTTGAAATTTAAATTTCTATTAAAATTTGATATTAAAATCGTCGCGAATATGAGCAGAATTAGTTTGAAAAAAAAAAAATCAAGACGGACAAATGCATCATTTTAGCTCAACTTCGATCCGTTGCTGGCTGGCCTAAAACTTCCAAGATTTTGAGCCTTTGGGAGTTTTCACACCCTAAACTTCTAGTATGGCTGTAATAGGTGCTGGGAATAGCTAACCAGAATGCAGAAAACACGTTGACAACATTTTTCCAAAATCTTATATTTCTGTACAAAATGTCGACCCGACTAATTCCAACACACAATCTATCAACATTGCAACAGGGTGGACAAGAAAAAAAAAGACAACAAAACATCTAGCAATGCAACACAACCACCAATCAGAAGATGAGAGCATCTGATAAAATGAACCCAAGATGAAAAGAGAAGAGAAAAATGATGACTACGAAATAAAAAACAGATGACTCGAGAGTTTGGGAGCACAGCAGCAAAAATAATAATTTAAATTCTAAAAAGATGAGAAAAATTATTTTATTCTTTTACTCAACTTTAGGTTTTGTTCTCAAAAGATGCATGTGTATCTGCGGAACACAACAGTAAAACATTTCAAAATACCTTTTTTCTTTCAGCCCAGGGTCATTCAAGTTTACACGACCCCTCTTGCAGTCAAAATTTTGCTATTTATCGCCGCTATTTCAATCTCATTTTACTTCACTTTTTGCTTTTGACGTCCGCAAGCATTCCGACCCTTCTATCTGGGCTGTTTTTGAGCTGGAATGCTGAAATTTGGCACACTCGAACTTGAGTGAAAAGGCCCTGCAAATTGATTAACAGAGACGGATATTTCAATGTGCCTCTCAACTTCAAGCTATTTCAATGCCATTCAGGAAAACATATATTTTTACACCTTTGGCGGGGAATGATCAAAATGCATGTGCTGCAGGTCAGCCGCTGGAATCAAAAATCCAGGCTTTTCAAAAGTTTTGAATTGCATTTTAGTACCTCATACCAAATCTTGAAATCTCCAACTTGCATGGTAATACCGGAACACGGTTCAGAAGATCGCACACATTTTAACAGATGACTGGGCACTATACCTAAACCAGATGAGATATGAGGCTTAAATAAGAGGTGAACAGACCACCTAACTTTGTGCAAAATTCAAACAAAATCGGAGAAAAATGAAATTTGCGATTTCAGGTGGTCCCCCACCTGAGGAGGAGCTGAGATGCAAAGTACTCATGCACACGGCAAAATTAACCAAGCACAGGGATGTCCAAAGTCATAAGAAACGCATGCGCAACAAGGAAAGATTAACTTTGGTTGCTGGCAAAATTAGGTCAAATCGGAATTCAGAAACCTCGCACGGACGCAGGTCAATTTTGCCATGCTGATGTGATGCACGCAAATTTTTGTGTGCATAGGCACATTGGAAGGAGGTCGCCCCCACCCCCTAGCTAAACCACGGGTCCAAGAATTGATTTCTCCCAAAATCGCATTCTAAATTTGAATGGTGTTATCAACACGGCACGCCAAGGGGCAGTTTTTGGAAGTTGTGAAAGTTCAAGCCATTTGACATACAGTTCAAGAGCTTCTTACTTTACAAGCCATGTCCAAAGCATCCATTCCAGACGTAGGACTATTCTGGCCCAACCCAAGGGAATACCGACCTTTCCAGCACAAAACGGTGTAAGATGACCTTCCTTCATTTCAAGTTATGATCCAATCGCTATGCAACAATTGGCTGTGAAAGAATTTGCAACACTTGAGTGCCTAGTGTTAAAAATTTAAAATAGTCTCGTTTAAAATTCGGATAATAGACGTTTATGGGTGGGGGGGGGTAGAAGTTTATCGACCTGCAACAACATGAATTCGGCACGTAATCCGCGATAAAGGGCAGGTCAAACAATGTCACCAGCCAAAAGCCAAACTGTCGCCTGTGCCACAAAGGGAGTAACAAACTATAACGCATGTTTCTAGTTTAACGATAACAATTGAAAAGCAGTTCGGCAGAAAAATACTTTGGCTCTCAGAAAAATATAAATAAAACTGAAAACATCATGCATGCAATATCACAGTGACAAGAATTCTTTAAGTTTTTTAGTCTGTGTGTCGTTCGTGCAGATACTAGGTCTAAATTAATTTGACAACCAAGCCTAAAAACTGAAACAATAATTTATTTTTACAGTGTACGAGCACTAGGACCACAGAGCACTCGAGTGGAAACAGACAAAAGAGAGGAAAAAAAAAACAGAATTTGACATGATCTAGGATTCTTCGGTATTAAAGCTCTTCGTGGGATGTTGTGTTACTAGATTCAGTTTCATTCTGCGGCTGACCTGCCGACGTCGCTGTGTCGTCTGCCGTAGAAGGCCTCAGCTCTTCTTCCCCTAGAAATGAAACACAGAAATCACAGGATTAGATCACACTGCTCCGAGCAGAGATAAGCAAACGTACAAAACATAGCTTTGGGGCAAAAACTGAGCCTTCCATCCATGTTGTCGATATTTTTTTTTCTGATGGGCTCAATTTTTATTCCACAAATTGCCCATATTTTTTTTGAATTTCGTGCAAATAAAAAAAAAATTACATTGTTAAATTCATTAGGTGGGTATGCATTTAATAAAAACATCTCAGTCATTTCAAGTTAACAACAGTTATCTGCTTTTACAAAGTGGACTGGGCCTTGGTCCACAATGGGACTGACAGGCTAATGTGGCATTTTGGAATCTATTTTCCCTGTGGTTTGTAGACCTAGATCAATGACGAAAACGCTGACAGACTTTGTCGACCTTTGCAATTTGATGCAGTGTCCGGTCAATGCTGGTGCACACTTGAAAAAAAAAACAAACAAAATGTTCATGGTATGTGTTGAAAACGGATCGGATGATTGGACAAATCAACATTTATGACACACTTCCATGTGAGTTTCACCAAAGACACGACCCCATACAATCATCAGCTTAGCTGAAGCGGAGCTTGTCCGCCGTCCCCTGAAATGCGCTTGTTAAGTGCAGTTCAGCGTGATTTTGTTAAAGTTCGATGAAAAAAGTTTTGCAAGAGAGATAAGAGGTGACAGCTCTGTCCATGTTAGCAAATTTGCAAAAGAACAAACCCACTATGCTGGCATGGGGTGAGGGTAAAGGTTATGCACTGACTGAAGCTTCCAGCTTACAAACCAGCTCATGAAAAGTCTGAGAAGAAGGATACGATAGTAGAAA
The DNA here is from genome assembly GCA_030068105.1 of Sinentomon sp. SZTP_YWyxl. NCBI lineage: Eukaryota > Metazoa > Arthropoda > Protura > Sinentomata > Sinentomidae > Sinentomon > Sinentomon sp. SZTP_YWyxl. The sequence continues at coordinate 12,435 of JASGXE010006613.1, read as the reverse complement.
ACTAGAAACAACCCTTACCACTTGATGTGGCCGTCTTGTTGGTCGTTTTGCTCTCTCCACCCTCCAAAGAGATCACTTCTTCTTCGGCTGCACCTCCTTCCTCTGTCTCGTTCTTTGTTGCGTCTTCTTCCACCTCCGCCTCCGCCTTGGACACATTCAAAGTGTCCTTCTCGAGGGACTCCTTGAGCTTTGCCTCCGTCTCCTTCAGGATCTTCTCCTTTGCTTTCTTCTCCTCCTCTCGCATCCTTTCCATGCTGGCAATTTTGGCCTTGTTGAGCAAATATTTTACCTACATAGAGAAAAAAGCAGACGTTATCAGACTTTCTGGAATGTTTCCCATCCATTCCCCGACTATTCCAGAAGAAAAAATCATGAATTCACTGACCAAATATCACAGATATCACTGAGAGACACTTCATTTGAACAAATTTTCGGTTTTGAAATACCCGAAGCACTGTTTGGGAAGTACTTTTGCACTAAAATTTCTTGAAAAGGTTCCAAACCTTTTGCAAAAAAGCTTGTGAAAAACATGTACGGTTTCAGCCGCTGGGCATGAAGTGCTGCCTGACACCCCTACCCTACCCTGGCAGAAGTTGTGGACCAAAGCACCACAACTAATGTCTTAATTTCTGTTGAATGTAGAGCGAAGTTGGGCTACGATTATCGGGAATTGTTCTCCTTGGAAGCCCAAGTTGCGCAACAAGGTTCATGCTCAGCCACTGGCCAGCATGGCTTTCAGCTCATGATGGCAAATGAACAAGAGTCTGATGAAAGGTAGCCTGGGTCCACATTTTGGCCTTTTATGTGACAAGTTTTGTCTCCAGTTGCCCAATTGTGGCCCAAAACTCGCTCGGAAATCGAACTTTCAGCAAAGGTGAAAGTTCATTGCTTGGGGAATAAGCTGAATAATTAAGACCACTTACATCTCGGTCTAGCTGGCCAATCTTTTCTCCTATCGACCTGATTGTCAACTTTGGCAACTCTGTCAGTGACTGGGCCTTTTGATCCTTGACCTTCTGATCTCTCCAGGCCTGAAAATGGAACACAGAAATTGTAAACGGAGATAAAAGAAACAACACTTTTTCAGCGCAAAGAGACCTGAATTCTAACAAATAAAATCAGTCGTTCGATAAATCAAACTTTTACTTGGAAAGGCATACTTGGAGAATGTTCACAGAAATTAAATCACTAACTTAAAGTTATTTAAATCTCCGAATCAATTTGAAGGGTGATTACGTTTCAGGGGTATCGCACCAACTTTGACGAAGGACAGATGGAAGCAAGGGTGTGATACCCCCAAAAAGTCACGCCTCAAATTGATTCAGAGATCTAAATACCTGGTGTCATGTTGGTGAATTAATTTCTCTGAACATTTGACATCTTTTTCAGATCTCAATGCTTTTACGACACAAATGGTGGAAAGGCAGATGTCACTTGGAGAGGGTGTGGGGGCGAGAGGGAGTGACAATTATTGTTATGCATGGGTCTCCAGACTGGGAAAGGTGTTTATCGTAAACAGAAATAATTAGAAACGGGATGATAGATTTCACTTTTCTGCCATTTTTGGTCGGAAAAGCCAAGCTTCAAGAATTGGATGGAACATAAACAGAAAGGACATAAATTCACTGCAAAGGGCACCAGTGGGTCAATGAAACATTGCACAGCCACAGAGGCAATAATGACTACCATGATCTAATGTCGGTATCTACTTGTCTTTAGGGAGTCATTATTATTGTTTCTGTCACTGTACAAGCATGGATTGATGCAAAGAATCTTTAAGATAGGCAGCAAATCGGGGCCAATTGCAAGAGGCCTCGATCTGGAATGACATGCAAGATGTTGCTGTAGGTACAGCCCATTCATCCTAACAAGTCCCCAGAAACAAACCCAGACTCTTGTCTACAAATACAAGCCGTTTGGCATGGAAAACATCCACCCATACACACTCGGAAGGGAACTAACCTCAGTATCCGAAATCAGCTTCTTCAATGAGTTCAGCTCAACCTCACTGAACAGCTTTTCGGCCTTCGAAACGTTGACAGCCTGCTGATAGAATGCCTTCGTGGAATTCAACATCTCCTTCAAGGCCTTCAACGCTTCAGGCCTACCCTGGTGCTCCTTCACTCTATCAAGAAGGGGGCCGGCAAGCGACTTCAAGGCTTCCAAACGCGAGTCATAATCAGTCGTTTCTGCCTCTGAACCATCTTCGTAAAGCCAATCGGAAAGCTGTAGGGAGTCGAAATGAAACAGACAACATGGGGTTAACAAGACAGTGGCCACACAGAGAAGACACTACTGCTGCAAGAAAGGGTAAAATTAAAAGGTCTTTGGTTTTGCTGAAGCCAACCCCTGGTCTAGGAAGTCTCAGGATGTCCACAGGGGCATCTATCCCGGAATTTTACCTTGGTCTGGAAAGCCGAAACCCTCGATTTAAGTGAGACTTGGGGGCTCCACCACGAGCAGTCGACTTTGGCCACTGTCGCATGGCCCTAGCATGCACTTTAGATTTTTGGCTTTTAAAGATCCATCGTTAAGCATCACTTTCTTAACCCTTTTTATAACTGAATGTTGCAGGGGTTGATAGTTGCAAAAATTTTTAAAGCGTTCAAATTCACGCCTTGGACAAGCCAAAACAGCAGTTTCCAGATTTTTCCTGTTCTTAGCGATAAAAAATTGTTTTGATTCCAAATTTTCAGGGCAACAAGAAGGAAGTGCCCAATAATTTACGCCAGTCAGTCCGGTTTGTTAATTTTATATTTTCTTCTAACTTCTACGGTGATATTGTGTTGATAAAATGCACCACTTTTGGTGCAAGTTGGTGAAAAAGGACTGCCATTAACCCTTACTTGACCAAGCTCTTTTTGCACCGTGCAGCACCATGGGGTGGTCCATTGTACCTCCCCCACTTCCAAGCTAATAAGCATGTTATGGAGTCAATTTGTATTTTATTTGATCAATTTTGAGGTCAGACCCAAATTTTGGTTGAGATAACACCGATCCTTCCCATATTTTTTGGATGCGATAGGTCAAAAAATGTGATTTTGCCTTGTTTTTCCAGTGTCATCTTTTTGACCTTAAATTTTTAAATCAGTTAGACATTTCAACAGTGTGATAATTTCAAACTTTCAACTTCGATGTGAGATTTGATTTTATGTGGGAACAATGATGAATGCAGTCGTGTTTTATTTTTTAAATTGCTCTGAACTGGTGAACGGTTGGTGCTTTATGCGCATAAGAAATACTGACTTTTTACAAAACATCACAAAACTGGTTCTTATTCCAAATTCCAAAATATCACCCACACTCTTCAAAACAGTGCCAGTGAACAACATGGCATTGCCCAAAGCTGCATTTTTGTTTTTGTCCTTCAGAAAAAAAAATAGAAAAAAAAATAGTCGAAACTAGACCGTGAGGTGGTCTATTGGACCACCCACTCAGAAAGCATCATTAAAGATCCAATTCGGCTAATCAGTCAAAAAATAGATCTTCTCCAGTCATAGATTGAAAATCGGACAGAAGAAATGACAACACACATTGATTGGCTTTGATACAGATGGCTGAGACGTAGGTTGCCATTGTTCGGCCATTTTGAGAGCTATTCCACAATACTACTCTACCTAGTCAGTCACTTTCACCACAGATTCATAAATTTGCTCAAAGCTAGAGAAAAGAACAAAGACCAAAGTGTATTAACTTGTTAATGACAGAGAAAATTCCAGTTGTCCGATGGATCACCCCCAGATTGTGGGAATACCATGAGGTGGTCTGATGGACCACACCAAGAAACTTCCAGAAAAGTTCGTGGAATTGGCAACGGTTGGCAAAACAACATTCATGATACAAAGATCTCTCATTTTGGAATACACAATTGCATCTATTCCAAATATTAAGCTTGTGGTCCAATGGACCACCTCATGGAATTGAAAAAAAAATTAAAACCATGAGGTGGTCCATTGGACCACTTTGCCAATAACTCAAAAAATCCTGGGGAAAATGTTTTGGCCCTTTCAACCCTGAACCCCCCCACCCTGCCTGAGGAATACCTGGAAGGGCGGGGATGTCACAATCCTGCAAAAAAACTGTGGCCATTTTTCGACTTGGGTGGTCCATTGGACCACCCCATGGTCAAGTAAGAGTTAAACCTTTCTATTGAATTGTAACACTGGCACGCAATACAGAACCGATAACATCTTTGTCCATAAACATGGGTTCGTAAGGCTCAATAAATTTGCATCAATGCACAACAAAGAAATATCACTCTAAAACCAAACAACCTATGCTCAGAAACGGACAAGGGGACTCAGAAAAACCAAGGCTCTCTAATTAGAATAATTCCCAATGGCGATTAAAACAAAGGAAGAGCAGTTAGTTACCTCTGTGCACTTCTCTGTGATCTTTGCTCTCTCTTCCTCTGTAGAGGCCTTCTCGTATTCCTCCGAATAGAGCTTTCCCTGCAGATCAAGTACAAATCCTTCCAGATTATTCTTTGCCCTCTCTCTCATCTGACGTTGCTTATCCAGCTCATTTAGCCTCTGGATTCTGGAGGAAAACAAACAAAAAAAAGGGGGGGGGGAGAGATGAGATGCTGAAGAAACCCATTGGAAAAAAAATGCAGCATTTTTTAGCAATGATCAAATTAAAAGAGCACAAAATCAAGCCCAAGCTGAACAGAGAGAGAAAAAAATAGATGCACAACAGTGATGTTCACCATTTGAGGCCATTTTCGGGCCGACTGTGGTTTCGGACCAGGGACAGAAACGTCATCTCCGAATCGACTATCGAACCGAAAATGGCTTCTATTCAGGTAATTGCTGACAGTGTTTGTATAACGGATCGTTGCGCCAGACAAAACTTAAGTTTATGTTATTTTCTTGAACAGGCCACATAATATGGGTAATTTCAATATTGCCTGGCTCATTAGAGGCCTTTTTGACACCAATTTCATGGAGCTAATCTCTACTTTGCATTGAAGGTGATGCGAGGTGAAATTACAAAAAAAAAAAAAAAAAGAAAAAAAAAAAGAAAAATCCATGCCTAATTGCACAAGTCACCTGCAATAAAGTTTTGCGAAAACAGAAAACAGCCAGTAACTTGGCCAGATCATGGGTGAATGCCATGAACAAGTTTGTTGTTGGCATGTGCTAACAGAAAAAAATCGGAAGTGGGCATAATCGGTAAAACACCATATGGGTCAAGCCTCAAATTTACTTGTTAATTTCACGAATTGTTTATTTTTTATTTTTTTTCACTGCAAAAGACAAAAAACTACCCAAAATTATTCAGAAATTGTTGAGTAAAAACACATCATGTGATGTTGATTTTTTGATAAGTGCCGAATGGTTAGATGCCTTTTCAGTGCTGGTGCCACACATACCCCAGCGCGAGATTGCTGGGTTTCCCTGGAGACAAAATACCAAATCATTATAGTCCAGAATGCTGATAAAGGAATTAGCAGGCAGTTTATCCATACGAAAGCCATTACCAATTCAGGAAGTGTTTAGACTTTTCATGGCATCTCTACGACACATGATCGAGATCGAACACGAAGTGCATTAAGAAATCAGATTTGCCAAAAGTAAGTAATCAAACATCAATCAATCACAGAAATTAAATGACTAACATGACGCTATTCAGATCTACGTATCAATTTGACGCATGACGCTTCGGCGGCATCGCAGCCTCGTTGGCAAATGACAGTCATTCGTCAATGAGGGTCCAATACCCCCAAAACGACATGGCTCAAATTTATTCAGAGATCCGAATGGTGTCAAGTTCGTCACTAAAAACCATATCAGAATAATTAGGAGTACCACCCCTTAAAAGAAAAAAAAAATGATTTTTGTCCTGACCTGCCCCATGCAGTGGACTGGCAAAACACTGAACTGATAGGACGAGTCTGAAGTTTTGACAAGTTTCTGATGTCAATTCATCTCAAGAGTTGAAGAGGACAATATCAGCTTCCAACGGGTTGCATAATATGCCAAGACTGGGTGAAGTCTGATTCATTTTTCTTCTCTTCACAGCAGACAAGCCTCATTCATGTTGCGGGGAGAACATTGCAGTCCCACCCAGCAGTGGATCATTTCATTTTTTCCCAGGGGGCATTCTTAAGGAGCCGGGCGCCAATCCGGTCAGAGGGTCTTCAGGTGACGACCACCAGTAATTGGGGTGTCTGAAGGGAGCTCCTACCGGGGGGTCAGGGAGTGGAGAAGCCCCAAGATGCTGCAGAAAGAAATTTTAAGATTTTGGGTTCATTTCGGCTGCAATATTCGTGTTCTTGAGGCAAAATGTCCCACCAGGGCGAGCCAAAAGCACATGCTAGGGGGTCAGCAACCCACTGGGGGCATGTCTCGTTAGGGGGCAGTCACCCCCTCTGATGCCCCTGTCATCAATTGAAACTGTTGATGAGAAAGAAGTCAGCAGCCATTTCAACTCAGCCTCTGATCAGTCTGTGTTCTGTGGTGATGGGACTGAGATGGTCTTTCCAACTCCTACGGTGAGAAAACAGCATCGAGCTCTCCGAGCAAAATTTCCGTAAGAGATCTCACGTTAAACAACCCACCAAGTTCCACAGTTCCAGCCCTCATCAATATACTGACCTCTTTTGAGCAGCCTTGAATGCATCACCGCTCATCTGCTTCAAGTCCAATCGGTGCTCCTCGTAAACCAATGGCTCCTTGATCACGACAATCTTTTTCTGGTCCTTTCCGGTGGTCGTTGTGGTCGTAGATGTCGAATTGTCATCCGTCGTGTTCGTTGCAGAAGTGCCGTTGCTGTCAGCACCATCAGTAACATTCGCAGTGGTGTCGCTTTGGTTGGTGGCAGGTGGTGCTTCCTCAGCTGGGATTTCGCTTGCTTCACCCTTGTCCTTTTCACCTGCAGTTTCGTCCTTTTCAGCATTGTCAGAGCTGCCTGAAGTTATGGAAAAAAGACAAAAATGATTTCATGCCACTCTCAAAGTGTCCTGTGCTGGTCCTAATTCCCGTAAAACTTCCGATAAATGCCCCCTGCATTTGTTGGTTTGATTTGTCTCGGAGTTCATTATGTAACTCTAAGGAGGGTTTCGTGGCCACCTATGTTATGGTGCAGCACTCGTCCGACGTTGAAAAAGAAAAATTGCATTTTGTGCACCATTCCATGGAAAATCCACCATCAAAAACAAATCAACATCATCCGACATTTAATGCAGATTTGTTGTCCATTGGAGACCCGGAGTTCGTAATGTCAGGCATTTATTGGACACCCAGCATTTCCTGGAACCCCATCGCTTATTGGAGGTTTTGCGACATACAGTGAATGACACAAAATTCTGAACCGGACCGACAATGTATTCGAGTGTGTGCACAACTCATACACAACTTGTAACTCTCTACCTTTGCGATGGTCACTCTTGCAAAAGAAACCGAAACCGAGCCCATTTGAATATTCTCATTCCAGGGTTTTCATATTTGATCAATGGGGGATGTAAGTGGCCAGAGCTGTTTGTGGCTACATCAAGGGTGGCTTAATTGGATGGCAGGGAAGGCCCTACTCCTGTAGGAACTGGTCCAGCAACACAGCAGAAACACTGGATGAGGCGGAACTGGTTTCAAGTGGTTGACAGAAATATTAGGTAAACGAGGCAGAATTGTTTTGGTTGGTTAAACGGCAGAAGTTGCGTGAAATTTTGTCTGACGAGGCAAATATCTAAGAGCACAACCTCCCTTTACAACTAACCAGTGAAGAGCTTGCTTATGGTCGAACCGAGGCGTGACAGAGTCGACTCCAGGTCACCACCAGATTCCTCCTTCTTCTCCTCGGCACTTTTCTCCCTTTCAAAGACTGCTTCAATCTGGAGAAAGTGTGCAAAAAACCAAGTTATGGAACAACAGTGATGTTGGAAACACTCAAAATTTGATGGTGGTCCACTCATTCCCGATGCAAAGGAATTTGTAATGTCTAGTTTAGATTTTCTTAATCCTCTCGAGAGTTGACCCATTTCCAGAGTGACCCCACCCCACCAGCTACAAACGTCACCAACCAGCAGAAGTACCAAGCCTCTTCATGGTTTCTATCACTCGCATACAGGTTTCAAAGTCGAGGAAACCAATACCGGCACACGCGCCTTCAAAGTGGTAATTCTGTCGTCACTTAGTAATGTAGATAAAGTAAAATCACGGTACCAAAACCCAGAGAAAGCACGCAAAAATAAAAATTGAAATGGACCTACAGGAAATGCAAATCATCAATGACTCAACAACTACCGAACGTCATCGTCAATTGCCCAAATTTCGGCAGTGTTGCAAATGCGACAACTCGTGCAAACATTTCTGATTTACGATTATGTGCATGGCCTATTATTCCTGCCATAGTTCCCCTGGCCCACTAGTCTGTCACCTGGAAAGGGGGGTGGAAAAAGTCCACCCCTCCCGATGTGTGAAAAGATACACACAAACTGTTCAGAACCTTACGAAAACAGGAAACACCAGAAAGCAATGAATAAATGTGAGACACTTACGGTTCCAAGCGATAATATACCGCTATCGTCCATTGAAAAGTGTGCCTTGATGCCTTTATATTCGACACTGGGTGATGCATCACTGCCTGTAGCCGGCAAGTGCTTGGCAAGAACCTTTTCAATGCCGGTAACATCAACCTTCGTAATGTTTGGTGACGAGAGAGATCTGTAACATGCAAGGGACAATAGTTAAAATATTGAAAATGGTTTGCGTTTAAGGGTTTAAACCCTGCGTGTCAAATTATTTTTGTTTTTGACAGTTTTTTAATTTTCTGGTAAAGAGCATGAAATGATGAATATTGACATATTGCCATGCTAATTTGCTTGTCTTGCACTAGAGTTACGGGCAAAAATGCATCTCCTCCAAAATCATTTGGCCAGTAAAAAATGAAATAAATGATAATGTAAATGATGCCAGTAAAGAAGTTAGGTGTTATCGTATTTCAAGCGATTAAATTTAGCTGCTATCCTCCTGTATCCTAAGCCAATAAAAACCACCTCTGTTGACCAGCCTCAATGCAAGTTCTCGCACTTACCTATCTCATGAAAGTCGGGCACAAAGCATTTTAAACAGTGACCTTGCTCTGAACATGATCCCCAATAGGAATAGGGCCCACTGATACACTCGATGTAAAAAGGATACAACACGTTTTTCCATCAGGAAACATGAGGATCAGTGGTGACCTTGCTCTGAACATGATCCCCAATAGGAATAGGGCCTACTGATACACTCGATGTAAAAAGGATACAACACGTTTTTCCATCAGGAACCATGAGGATCAGTGGAAAAAAAGCGGGGCAACAAAGCACCAGCACGATCTGCATTACCAATAAATTTTGCCGGAGTCATCGGATGACCATAAATTATTGGACAATGCAGATCGTGCAGGTGCTCTGTTCCCCCGCTTTTTTTGCAGGGGTAATTTCATCACAAGCGGGGGTAATTTATTTATCAGAAAATTCTTACAGCAATTTTGGAACTGTATCGCCGTAGTTGACGTAGAAGCTGAAATCGTGAAAACGCTTGTTGAAAGTGAGGATCTTCTTCTGTGGAAAAGGGTGGCCTGCAGCAAAAAGAACCCTCTTCTGCATGCGGCTACCTGTCTTTTCATTGTTATCTGCATCTCGCTCGAACTCAACCTGCAAAGAATATGAACAGTGTTAGAAAATGCGAAAATGCTCTGAAAGGGAGGGATGATTCAACAGATCATGTAGGTGACATGAGTGGTTTGAGCTACAATTTCTTGGCGCCAACAGAACACAACTGGCCGTATTCCAGATTGCAACTCACCCTCAGTTTCAATTCAGTAACCAATTCAACAGAATGCTAATTTGGCAACAATGGTAATGGAATAAGCATTGTGCATGTAGAAATGAAATTTTCGCAACAAAAATATGCATTGAATTGGCTATTGAGTTGAATTTGAGGGTGAGTTGCAATGGGAAATGCGGCTGCAAGTGCTTTTTGAGTCCGATCCAATTTTAATAATTGTTTCTGTGGGTATCTTTTATGAATTTTTTAAAAGTGTTTTTCCATAAAGTCTCGGTTTTATTTGAACTTTGGGTTACATACCTATATGAAATTTTGGGGTTAAACTTTTGCCATTGTATACCAATCCATAATTATTTTACTGAGAAGATAGAAATTTTCACATTTGAACCAATTCCGAAATTGCCAAAGTTATCATTAGCATGCTACATTATGCACAATTTTATTTTGTGCAACATTTTTATTCACATTTTACTGCTGTAAAGATTTTGTGTAAGAACTCCATTGCGGATGGTAGGTAGATTATCAGTAGAGGTGCCCACATTTCGCGTTGCACGATTTTCACGACTTTTCTAACTTTGTGGTTTCACCTCCAAAGTTCATAATTTTAACATTTTATTGAATGGGAGTGGTTTCTGAGGCATTTTGTGATTCGCGATTTTCGTGTTCTGGCGCGAAATTCTTGTGCGGGCACGAGTTTTCACACATGAAAAAAAATGGCGCGATAAAACGCGATTTTTCATTTTTTCGCCGCGATTTTCGTCAGAAAAAATCGCGATTTTCGGGCACCTCTAATTATCAGTGTCAGATCCTCCAAGAACCTGTCACACGTGCCACAAATTATCATCGTGAAAGGAGTTTAAAATGTGCCAAAGGAAAGGCCACCCTCACTGTCTCAGGACCTGTTAAGTTTTACTCATTTTTCTATGTTATCCCACCAATCAAATTGCTTTATTAGGTTACGGTACAGTGCAGGCTCAAATAAAATGCCAGGAAATAAACTGTTGCTAACTGCAAAGTTGGCATTATTTTCAGCCTGAGTGGGATTGACATTAGTCACATTGAGTGTCCACTTGATACTTCTACTAGAATTTGATTTGGTTCTGATCATAAAATGATCATATTTCATTGGTTCATTTGATACTTCTACTAGAATTTGATTTGGTTCTGATCATAAAATGGTCATATTTCATTGGTTCATTTGATACTTCTACTAGAATTTGATTTGGTTCTGATCATAAAATGATCATATTTCATTGGTTCATTGATACTTCTACTAGAATTTGATTTGGTTCTGATCATAAAATGGTCATATTTCATTGGTTCATTTGATACTTCTACTAGAATTTGATTTGGTTCTGATCATAAAAATGATCATATTTCATTGGTTCATTTGATACTTCTACTAGAATTTGATTTGGTTCTGATCATAAAATGATCATATTTCATTGGTTCATTTGATACTTCTACTAGAATTTGATTTGGTTCTGATCATAAAATGATCATATTTCATTGGTTCATGGTTGCTACTGTTTTGAAAAATTGGAATTCCCTGAGTTTTCCAGGTTTTCTACTAGGATACTCAGTTTTTTCCAGGGTTGATTATGGGTTCAAGATCAAGAATGGGTTGTTGAAGAAATATAAGACATGGTGGAAAGAGAAATTGGTCGAATGGTTCGACAGAAATGGCAAGACAAGAATGTTCCTCAGGTGTCAGAATTGGAAATTCAAAAAAAAAAAATGTAAACTAAAAAATGGAAATTTTTGGAAATTTTCAATTTTCCAGGGTTTTTCCCAAAAATCCCTGAGATTTCCATGTTTTCCAGGTCACAAAAAAATTGCATGAGTTTTCCAGGTTGGTAGCAACCATGGAAAACTAAAGTTGGCTATCAATATCAGGGATTACCTATGCTCCAACAAGACATATCTACCTGGATAGGAAATATCACAGAATCCTTCGTGATGTATTTTTTCACCCTGAAACCGGTGCTTAGATCTGCCGCCTTGTAAACTGCACCGATGGCAATTGCTTCATCTGTATTCAGATTCTTGCCGAGCTCTTTCCCAGTCACAGCCTGAAGAACTTCCTGCACCTTTGGCACGCGTGTTCCTGCACCGACAAGCAACACCTGAAGAAAAAGCAAGTATGTATGGATTGAAGGAGGTTGTGGCTCTTATTTCCCTCATCACAAACACAGATTTAATAGCAAACGTTGGGCCAAACCATGAGTGGAACAACAAAAAATCCCCACCACAAATGTCAAAATTGCTGAAAAACATGGGAGCCCGTAAATATCAACACAACAGGCTTCAACATAAAAATCAAAAACATAGCTTTGGCTGGTTGCTTCATCTTCCAAAAAGGAAAGCCGCTGCCTCCCAGGCATTATTCCCTTTGCAATTGCAAATGCTTTTTTTGTACCCAAGAGAGACCCTGCCTCCCAGGCATTATTCCCTAAGCAATTGCAAATGCTTTTTTATACCCAAGAGAGCCCCTGCCTCCCAGGCATTATTCCCTTTGCAATTGCAATGCTTTTTTTATACCCAAGAGAGCCCCTGCCTCCCAGGCATTATTCCCTAAGCAATTGCAAATGCTTTTTTTATACCCAAGAGAGCCCCTGCCTCCCAGGCATTGTTCTCAAAGCAAATGCATTTTCACCTTCCCACC